>PVIA01012653.1:0-36603 GCA_004024845.1 Tonatia bakeri | reverse complement strand
ACAACTGTAATTGAACAACAGTGAAGCAATTTAAAAAAAAAAAAAGAATTGTGACCATATAGACATCAAGAGAATGGGCACTGTTCAAAAAGGAATGCCCCACAATGTTACCATGGCAAAACTGGAAGACTCTACAATGTCAACCAGGATGCAGTGGACACTGCTCTGAATAAACAAGTTAAGGGCCAGAGCTGAGATAGCTTCCTGAAATGTGTGAAGGAAAATGATCAGAAAAAGAAGGAAGCCGAAGAGAAATGTACTTAGGTTCAACTGAACAGTCAGCCTGCTCCACCCAGAAAAGCATACTTTGTGAGAACCAATGGAAGGGAGCCTGAGCTGTTGGAACCCATTCCTTGTGAATTCATGGCATGATAAGTGAAAAACAAAACAAAACACAGAATAGCTTTGTACTGATTTTTTTTTTTAAAAAGGAAAGAGGAACAGCATTTGATATCTTGCTCCTGGCATATCTCATCAGTTTAGCTCAAATATACTCTTATTTTAAAAAAGGGGGCTCCTGGCTGGTGTCACTCAGTGGATTGAGTATCAGCCTGCAAACCAAAGAGTTGTCTGTTTGATTCCCAGTCAGGGCATATGCCTATGTCGCAGGCCAGGTCCCAAGTAGAGAGCGCACAAGAGGCAACCACACATTGGTGTTTCTCTCCCTCTTTTTCTCCCTTCCTGTCCCTCTGTCTAAAAATGAAATAAATAAATCTTGAAGAAAAAAAAAAGAAAAGAGGGCCTCCCAGATTAGTCTCTTCCTAAGATGAAGGGAAGGTCTGTGCCTTGATTCCTTCAAAGATCCTTAGATTCCAGTAGCAGATAGAGACAGAGGGCTGCAGGAACCTGAAGAGCAATAGGTGCTCTTATACCTTCTGAACAGAATCTCAAGCCCTGAGGGAAGTTTCCAAGTTTATGTTCAGCCTCTGACACTCTGTGACTTTAGGGAAGTTATGTCTCTGGACTTAGATTTTGTTTCCTGTAAACAAACAAACAAAAAAACAAACAAAAAACTGTTTCATTGGGGTATTTGGATCATGCAATAAAATCGGTGGACCTGAAAGTGCTTTGGGTGCAGGTGGTGAGGCATCAGAGCCCATACTGAACTGCTGCCCACTCAAGCATAGCAGAGTCAGTAAGGCAACCCCATCTTCTAACCTCCAGTGGCCACTAATCAAGGGCACTTAGGTTCTTGGTGCCAGACCAGAGACCTGACCTCTTATTAAATTTGTATTCATAGAGCACCCTCTCTCTATGCTTCTTTCTAGCTGCAGCCATTCCTTCTAAATAGGCTTGGACGTTGGGGTCCTAGCTCTGCACTGAGGAAGGCCCGCTTCAGGAGTGCAATGATAGTAGTGCCTGTATTACAGGCTACTGTGTGCTGAGGCCCACTAGTTTCAAGGCCTGGGTAAGGTAAATCCTGTGAGGCCCCATTATGGTCAGTGTTGACACAGGAAATATCTTCATGAATTGGGCTTTGTTAATTCCAAGTGAGTTTGGAACAGGGCCAAATCATTGGCTTCCCCAAATCCCAAACCTCTAGAGTTAGGGAAATTGGAATTGAGGTGTTGTGACTTACTCAAATATAAACTTCACATCTCTTCTGATGGGACAGTTAGTTGGGTCCAGGCCAGCATGGCAGGAGGGGCAGTACGATGTGGTATACTAAGATGCCCCTCACAGGAGACCAGGAGAACCTATGTGTCCCCAGTGTTACCTTGCTAGCTATAAATTGTTTCCCTTGGGCAGCTTGGGGTCCTGTGGCAGGTTCTTCCAACTGTCTGTAAATATTGTTGGATCAGCAGAGTCCTATTTTGGGAGTCAGGAGACTGGTGCACTAACACCAGCTGCATGAACCTGGGAAATCCTCATTAAGTATGTGGGCCTTAGTTTTCCCATCTGCCAAATGGAGAGTATTAGATCTATTTCACCTTTCTTACAACAGTGATTCAGAGAATTAAAGGAATAAGCATATAGCACATTTAGTAAATAACTTAAATGAAACAATTATTGTGAAAAGGAGGAGCCTTGGGCAAGATGAACAGATTAAAGTTTCACTGTGGAGGAGGGGGTCTTACTTTCTTAATATCTTCAGAAAAGTCTAGAATTTTCTATTCACCCACTGGGAAGAAAGACCAGTTTCCATCCTATCCTCCCCTTAGCCCAATTCTCTCCATCACATCTGCCTTGTATGGGCCCCTTTGAATAAATAAAACAGTTATTCAATCAACAAATGTTTATTGATCATCTACCATATGTCAAGCACTCTTACAGAATGTCTTTATCTGTAAGTCTTGAGGATACATAGAGGTTTAAGATATGGCCCCTACCCCTCAAAAGTTTACAATGTACTTGTAAAATCAGATATTCACACATGAAAATATAACTATGCATCAAAATGGTGAATGATAAGCATTAAAGAAGTGATTTGTACATTAAGGGAGGAGTAGGAGGGGGATGGAGTGGCCATAGGAGGCTCATTGAAGGATGTGGTGCTGAACAAGTTGTTCAAACATGAGGGAAACTTGGCAAAAGGGATAAGGCTTTCCCATTTGGAAGAACATCTTAAACATAGGCAAGGAAGTAGAAAACATGCAAGGTATACTAGAGACAATCAATGGGCCCCTTCTGCTGACACTGAGGTTCAAGTAGTTGTTCTGGAGTTTGTCAGAAGTTGGTCATGCTTAGGCTGGTGAGGAAAAAATGTCTTTGGTTTCTTATGACTCTAACCCCCACCCCCACCCCCACCCCAGAGGAAATGGGGCATTTTCAGGTCTTAGAGCTGGAACCATCTGGCCGGGGACCATTCTGTACTTTCTCACCTCACCTATAATCCCAGGCAGCTGGTCAGCTATCACTCAGATCATGGCCAAGACATCTTGGGCTGGATTATTCTATGTGGAAGCCCTTGGATGCCTTTTAGCAACTTTGGAATGTCTAGTGAAGGATGTAGGGGAATATGAAGGGTGACAGAAGGCCCACCTTGTGCTGTGGTCTTTCAGAGGCTCTGTAGTGTGCTCTGTGGTTGACCCCTGGGGGTCTAATCTCAGCTTTGGGCTGATTTTCTATTATGCTTGAAGACTCTCGTGAGGGGCCTGACTCTCTGCGGCCCAATAAAAACACCTACTGGAGCACCTCACATGTCCACTCAGCTTCTTAGATACAAAGCTTCTTATTCTTTCTTGGGCAGCAGAATCAAGGAGTGATATCTTTTGCAGTCTCCCACAGCTCCCACACTGTCATCTCCCAGCCAAGGGCCATCTCTTGAAAAGCTAGTTTCCCATTCCTAAGGAAACCATTGTGTAGGGCCCTTAGCCTTGTTGTTTAGCACAAGGCCAGATCAAGTGCACCAGAGGGAGGCAAGAACTTTAGTGAAAGTTGGAGCTGCAGCTTCTGAGGCAGTTCCTCAATGGACTAAGAGTCTGCTGCTGCCTGCAGCTTTCTGCCATATCTTCTTTCTTGGTGCTTCCCTCTACCTGTGGGATAGATCCCTAATCCACAAGTGTGAGGGAATTCTGAGAATTGCTCTAGGCGGTGATTCTAGTATTTTTGGGTCCTCAGTTACCTTCCCTCCCTCTCATCCTACATCCAGTTTCTCTCTGTTCCCTCAGTACAGTGGGATGGCTCTATTGCTGTTCACGCACAAATCAGTCTGGACACTGTGGAATCATAACAAGAGTAGGATGGAAGCTTCAGGGCCCATTAGTGGCTAATCATTTTCTTTGGAGGGAAGCTTGAGAAGGAGGTTAGAGCCATCTTCATAAAAGCCACTGCTCCTCCTTCAGCCACCTCCCAGCAATGAGCTGAGAGTCAACCTCAGCCAGAGGGAGGATCTTTGATCACAGAAAGGGTCAACCTGTGGGATGTAATTAGTGAGTTTATGGATGCATTGACAGGTAAAGCAAAGGGCAGATGGGAGTTTGTGGAGTCTGGCCTAGAGTAGGGGAATGGGTTTGGAGTTGAGGGTTGGGGGACTCAGAGTCTGGGGTGGGGGACCAAAGTGAAAGAAATGGAAAGGCTAGTTGGCATGCCTCTTGACAGTTCAACCTGGACACTGTCACACCAGCACCCATTTTTTGCCTTTTCTTGATCCCATAGCCAAAGTCAGTCTATCCTCAGCAGTACCTTCTGACATGATCCAGTAGGAATGTCCCTCACCTGTGCCCTGGCAGGGCTGTCCACCAGTTTTCACAGACCCAGCCACCACCACCCCCAGCTCTGGCCCCTGGTTCTTCACACATACCCTGTTAGGCTGTAGGAGTTAAACTCATTCTTGACTTTGGGTGGTTGACCAGGTCTTGGAGAGCTCCTAGTAGTAGTGAGGGGCTGAGCCTGATAGGCATCAAAGTAGTTGGAGCGATTTCCCTGGGGTGAGCAAGAAAAGCAGAGGATGACTCCAGCTACCAGGGAGAACAGGGAAGAAATAATGCCCAGGTAAAGAGCCTCTCCGATTTCAAATTTCATACTGTCCGGCACCAGTGGAGAGTAGAATTCCCGTAGGATCCCATGAAGATTCCAGGCAACAGGAATGAAACTCAGGAGACCTCCAAGGATGAAGAAGACTCCACCCACTATCGCCACTCTGTTCTTGGCTCTGGAATTCTGGCAGAAGACTGTGCATCTCATGCCCACCACAGAGATAATGCAAGCCAATGAAGAGATTGCACTGGATGTCACCATCATGGCCTGTGCAGCCTGGATGTCAGGAGGCAGACCTAGGAGGGTACTGTAGATGTCACACTGGGTGATTCCTGTGCTGTGTGTGGCACACTCCATCCAGAGTCCTTTGGAGAAGCCAACTGCTGTCACAATGCTGGCACCGACATAAGAACTTGTTCGCCAGCTGGGAAGCAGCATGGCCACCAAGGTGCCCAACAGCCCCAAAAGGCCCAGGATATAGCCTATAAGTTGGATGCCAAGAGAGGCCATGTCAGACCTCTCAGTAGAATTGTCTTCAGGGCTTGCTTTCTTGTGTTCCAGCTGCAGCTCTTGCTCCTTGAATCCCAGCCTCTATTTCCTCATTTCAGAGTGTCTCTGATACACTGACTTCTCTCCTCCTTACAAGTGTCTGTGAGTGGCCACAAGCAGGCTCAAGAAGGCATCTAGAAGACCTAAAAAATCCATAAACCAGATTAAATATTGACCAGAAGGTTATGAGAAACTAGAAAATGCTGGGTGCCTTTTGACCTTTGTTATCTTTAGAAATAACACACGAGAAAGGGGGAAAAAAACCTTTGAAAGTGGAGCCAAAACTTCATCACCTCCCACGTAGGCACATGACTTAGACTGGCAGCCAGACAAAATCAGGGACCAGACAAGTGGCTGCTTTCTGAGAAGGTAGTGATGGCAGTAGCAGTTTTGGTGGCCATGTTAACTCCAGGTTAGGCTGTTGGCTGGAGCAGTTCCATCTCCAAGGCCTTCTGTTTAACACATTGCCCAGCAACAGTGTCACAGGGCCCCTCAGTTGCAGACTGAGGCCATACTCCACGAGATTGATCAGGAGGAACAGGTCCTAGGATATAGCCTTGGACTACAGGTTATTAGAGGCCTCTTGAATCTTCAAGGGTCTAGAAAGCATGGGTTTAGCTCTGGGTCCCTGCCCATGGTGAAAATCTACTCCAGGAAAGGTTGGGGCAGGCAACAAGATCTTCTGTCTATACTCTAAGAGTTCAGGACCTCTAGGACCTGCCCAAACCCCCTTCCACAGGCTAACATCAAGCCTCCTGCATATAAAATACACTCAGACATTTCCCATCTGCTCTCCTAACAGAAGGCCACAGGAGCCCTTGAAATCTAAGATGTTGTGGGAGGACTCTGGAGCAAAGGTTATTCTAGGGCTTGGATGGGGCCCTGATACTCCCTGTTAGGGTAGACAGAGGAAGGGAAGCTGAATAGAGGACTTTTGTAAGTAGAAAACATCTAAGTAAATGCTTTAGAATCTCAGAGCTGTCCATGATTTTGCAGTGTTCAAGGAGCCCTTACTCTTGCCAGGGTTCAAGACACTAAAGGTCAAAGACATATACTTCCTCCCATCCTCGGCAAGACCCTCCTGTCCATTGCCTTTTCAACTCACCATAATCTGGCTATTTCATTTTAGCCATGTTCAAAATTTCTTCTTACCTTACCCATTTCTCAAATGTGAATTTTCTTCAGAAGTCCATCCTTTTTCTCAATCAACACTTTGTCCCTGAGCACACTTATGCACCCCCATGACTTAATCTCACACTCATTTACAGACATTCCCCAATCTGTATTTCCAGCATAAACTTTCCCCCTGAGCTTCAAGACTGCCCAAAATTACCTATTTAAAATGTCCATTTGGAAATCTCATAGGCACCTCAAATTCAATGAGTTTATTTTTTAAGATTTTTAAAAAAGGTTTTATTTTTTTCTATTTTTAGAGGGAGGGGAAGGGAAGGAGAAAGAGAGGGAGAAAAACATCAATGTGTGGTTGCCTCTCGCATGCCCCCTACTGGAGATCTGGCCTGCAACCCAGGCATGTGCCCTGACTGGGAATTGAACAAGCGACCCTTTGGTTGGCAGGCTGACATTCAGTTCCCTGAGCTACACCAGCCAAGGCTCAAATTCAATGTGTTTAAAAGAGAAATCATCATCTCTCCCATTGCATCCCTCCCCAAATAGTTCTTTCCTGGGTTCCCCATGGACAGAGAATGATATCTCTATTTATCTCCTTGTGCTGGACCAAAATTATGGGAGTCATTCTTTACACTTCTCTCACACTTATCCCTCACTCTGTATTGTTACTGTCTCACCAATTCTATCTCTTGACTATACCTCAAATCCAAGGATCTACCTCTCCATCCCCATTGCTTCTTCCCCAGTGCAGGACTTCTTCAAGCTCCCTCCTCTGGGCTTCCTAACTAGTTTTATTTTCAATCTTGCCTCCTCCAATTCATTCTCCAAGCTGTTGCTAAGGTGATCTTTCAGCACATTAATGTGATCAAGTCAATGCTCTACATAAAACATTCCAGTGGCTTCCCACCATGTAAAGAATAAAGTTCAAACTTATTTGTATTGTATGACCTCTCAAGCTTCATCTCTTGCCATTCTTCTCCTCTTACTCTATGCTCTGGCTGAACTAAATTACTTTTAGTTCTTCAATCAGATCATGTTGTCTTTTGCTTACAAACCTGAACCCAGGCTGTTACTTCCATGCAGCATTCCTGGCATTCTTCTCCCTCTGTTTAGTGCCTTCTCATGCTTTAGCATTCAGCTGAGGTGTCTCTTACTTTAGCCAGGATCAAGTGTCCCTCTTCCATGTTCTTACAATATCATGTGTTTACTTACCTCCGTCATAGCAATAAGCATAATAGAAGCACTTATGTAGCATTTCCTGTGGGACCATTATAAATACTTCACAAGTCTTAACTCAATATCACAGTAACACTTTGTGGTACAAAAATCCCTATTACACAGATGAGGAAATTGTTTAAATTTCTTGTTGAAATCCTTATTCTCCCCTATTACTCCATGAGCTACTTGAAGCCAAGGACTGTATCTTATTCATCTCTGTATCTCAGGTGACTTAGAACACCCAGAGTGGTGACAGACAGAAAGAGAGATACAGACAAAAAGAGAGACAGAGAAAAACAAATAGTTTCACCACTTTATGTGTTGCATACACATTTGTTGAATATCTTGTCTCTTCAACCAATCCAAACAATTTGAGGGAGGAAGCCATGTATTAAACTTGTGCCTCTGCAATATTGGGCACACAGTTGATAGTTAATGGTATTCCTCCATGAAGGATATGACAATGCCAATGTTGATGCACAGTAGTACAGAGCAGGGGCCAAGAAACATTTGATAGGAGGTGGGAAAGGAAATCTAGTTTGAACCTCAGCTCTGTCACTTACCACCTATGACACTATGCAAGTCCTTTCTAGGCGTTGGTTTTCTTATTGCTAAATGGGGCACTATTCCCGATCCTGACTGTTCATCCCACTGAGCCTTCAGTGCTGCCTGGAAGTCCTTCTGCATCTCTCCAGTGAGCATCTCCAGGTGACTACTTCAAATATTCACTCTTTTTGAGCCACTCTCTATTAACCCTTTGCAGGTATTTCCTTATCCAGAGCATTCTCTTTGCAGCCAAGATTCTTAAGCAAGCCGGTTAATATTGATGTCTCTGCTTCTTCCCTCTCCCACTCACTTCTCAACCCTCTGCAGTCTTGACTTTGCCATTAGCCCTGCATTAAAATTATTCTAAGATTACCAACAATTTTCTTATCCCAAAATCCAGTGGTCATATCTCTGTCATCTCGCCTTGTCCCTCACCTTCATAAAACCATCTTCTCCCTTGCTTTCTGTAACACCACTCCCAGTTTTCCCTGCCCCTCAAAATGATTCTCCTCTATAAGTTCTTCTTCTGCCCATTTTATAAATCTGACTATTCCACCCAAGGTTTATCAAGACTTCTAGACTTTTCATTCTTCACATTCTCCATGGGTGACCTTATCCACTGTGTCTCTATGGCAATGACTTCCAAGTCTAGACCTCTAGCACAGATCTCACTCCTGAACTCAAGATTTGTATGTTAATCTGCACTTGGAATGGAATGACCCCAACTGAATGTTTTGATGGCATTTCAAACTCAATAATTGCAAAGCTGAAATCATCTGCCCTCTTCTCTATGTACCCCCAAACCTTCACATAGTTTTCTCTATTTCAATGGGGCCATCGCTCATTCAATAACCCAAGCCAGTCATCCTTGGTTCCTCACTTCTTTTTGACATAGAGTCATTTATGAAGTCCTATCATATCTACTGTCAAAATACATCCTGAACAAATGCACTTTTTCCCGCATTTCCATTGCCTAAACTTTAGTTCAAATGATGCAACTATTATCTCTTGTGCATTTGGAAATCTCATAGGCACCTCAAATTGGTCTCTGTAATTCCACTTTTGCCCTGCTTCTGTAATCAATTATCCATCCACTAGTCAAGAATCTTTCTAAAATGGAAATCTTAAGTGCTACCCCACCTCTTTGTTATGCTAAAAAATGCTGCAGTATGTCTTCTTGCTTTCAGGATGAAGTTACAACTTTCTAGCCCAGGAGACCAGGAAAGCCCTCTGTTTTCTGACTCATGCTTTTCCTCCCAGCTTCAAGCCATACACACACATATGCACACACTCATACACACTCTGGTCATACCTGAATACATGTATTTCTCTGAATTTGCCTTTCTCTCTGTCTCCAAGCCCTCAGGCATGCTATTCTACCACCCACCCTTTGCCTGACTAATTGCTAGCCATTCTTCAAGACTCCTCTGTTTGAAACATTCCTTGGACCCCTCTTCCTACTCAGCCCTGGGTTAAATACTTTTCCTTTGTACTTCCTATCTATGTTTGGGCTTTGACTGAACGTTGGTGAGCTATTTTGAATTCTTTGAGGGAAAGACTTCCTGCCTCACAGAGGAGCAGATCCTACTTCAGCCCTTTTGGGATGGTGGCAGAACAGCCCAGCTTGAGTTTCCTATGGAATTCAACAGTGTCCCCAACAAGAGATTCTCCCCCCAGACTCAATCTTGACTTAGTTGAAATAAGTATGAAAGTGGTTTGTCACAGGGAGGAAGACCAAGTCAAAAATACCATCAGTGAGGTTTGGAATCTCTAAAGAATCTGACTTAGCATAGCTGGGCAGGAGGAAGAACAAATTGTTGAAGCTTATTCATAAGGGGACTAAAAGGGGACAATACCCACCCCTAATATTCACCACACTGTTTTCCATGTCCATGAGTCCTTCACCCTTTTTGTTCAATCCCTCTACCCCTTACCCTTCCCCCAACACTAGCTGTCATCCTGCTCTCTGAGTCTGTCAAACGAATGAAGCTGAGACTAATCGGCTCCAAGATAGACAGTATGGTATGGCAAGAATAGAGCCTGGGCTTTGGAATCAGATAAGGATTTGGTTTTGCCTCTGCACTCTCTAGCTGTATGATCTTGGGAGAGTCACTTCAATTTTTCATACTTTAGTTTACTCATCTGTGAAATGTGAATAACACCTGCCTCTCAGTGTGGTCATGGCAGATAGTAGGTCCTTAACAAATGGTTAACTGTATTCTAAGCATATTGATGACATAAAGGATAGAGTGAAAGTCGTACCAAAATGTGTGTGTCTTGGTTCTTCTTAGAACACGTTCAGGAAGTCCCCTAACATCTCTAGGCCCTAATGTGTTCCTCTCCAAGATTTTGAGTCTCAAGTAAGGTAATGGGGACAGGAAGCCACTTTGACAAATATAGCAGACTGAACAGCTGTTAGAAGCAGGCAGCTCTAAAAGAAACTCCTCTCTATGAGGAATCCTCCTAGAAGTCAACACCCGGCTACTTTGGAGTAACAGAGGACTCTAAGCCTTGCCAGCTGAACTTGTTTTCTGGGCATAGGACTCACACTTTCCATGGCCCAAAGGTTGGGCAAGAAGGCTTCATTTAGCAGTTTCTAAGGTAACCACTTATTTCCTGGACACTTGCTCCTCTAGTCCTCCTATATCTTTCCCAAGAGTTTTCTGAATGGAACCCATTCTTTGGGAGCACCCTTATAAGACTGAGTGGGATAGGACAGGTGGGTGTCCACACTCAAGGAAAGACCTTTTGTGGCATTTGGGGGGTAATGGAAACCACCACAACCATCTTCTGCCAGTCAACCTCCTTTTCCCATCCCTTGACCTCATAGCACATCACAAGAATCTGAGACACTTGCTCTTTTCTCTGCATCACACCCCAGGTGCCAAGGGCTGTACTAAGTGGTGAAGCCATTCCTTTGAAGGCCTACCTTGTGGAAAGTTTGTCCTTGGAACAGTTCACCTTTCTTTCTCTGTCAATTGATTAATGACAGCTCAGGGAACTGCAATTGGATTGAGAGAATTTCTAAATGCTTTAAAAATAAGTTTAATTTTTCCTTTGTCAAATATTGATTGACTATAAAGGTGTGGGTTTATTTCTAGGCTATCTATTCTGTTCTATTGATCTATGTATCTGTTTTTATGCCAGTACCATGCTGTTCTGATTACTATAGCCTTATAGTAATGTTTCATATTAAATAGTGTGATTCCTCCAACTTTGTTCTTGTTTCTCAGTATTGCTGCTGCCGTGGGGGATGGGGGTGGCTTTTGTGGTTCCATATAAGTCTTTGAAATATTTTTTCTAGTTCTGTGAAATACATCATTGGAAACTTGAGAAGAATTTCATTGAATGTACAGATTGCTTTGGGTAGCATGGACATATTAATGATGTTAATCCTTCCAATCCATGAACATGGTATGTGCTTCCACCTATTTGTATCTTCTTTTATTTTTTTTCAGTGTCTTATAATTTTCCAAGTACAGGTGTTTTACATCCTTAGTTAGGTTTATTCTTAGGTATTTTATTCTTTTTGTAGTAATTGTTAATAAGATAGTTTTTCTCAATTTCCCTTTCTGTTAGTTCATTATTGGCATATAAAAATGCAACTAATTTCTAGATATTAACTTTGTATCTGGCTACTTTTCTGAATTCATTTATCAGTTCTAGTAGTTTCCTGGTGAAGTCTTTGGGTTTCTCTATGTACAACATCATGTCACCTGCAAATAATGACAGTTTTACTTCTTTCTTTCCAATTTGGATGCCTTTTATTTCTTCTTCTTGTCTGATTGCTGTTGCTAGGACTTCCAGTACTATGTTGAATAAGAGTGGTGAAAGCAGACATCCTTGTCTTGTTCCCCCAGAGGAATCAAGCACATACAATGGGCTAGTTTATTCAATAAATGATTATGGGAAAATTGGACAGATACATGAAGAAAAATGAAAGTAGATCACCATCTTACTTACACCATGCAGAAGAATAAATTCAAATGGATCAAATACTTAAATGTTAGACCTGAAACTATAAAAACCCTAGGAGAATACATAGGCAGCCAAATCTCAGACATTACTCATAGGGAATTTTTATAGGGTATATCTCCCCAGGCAAGGGAAATCAAAGAAAAAATAAATAAATGGGACTTCATCAAACTAAAAAGGTTTTGTACAGCAAAGGAAACCATCAACAAAACAAAAAGACAGCCCACAAAATGGAAGAAGATATTTGCTGATACATAAGATAAGGGCTTAATATCCAAAATCTATAAAGAATTTACCAAACTCAAAACCAAAAAAACAAACCCAAGTTAAAAATGGGCAAAGAACCTGAAATGACACTTCTCCAAAGAGGACAAACAGATGGCCAATAGACATAAGAAAAGAGGCTCAACATAACTAACCATCAGAGGAATGCAAATTAAAACCACAATGAGATACCATTTCATCCCTATCAAAATGGCTATCATCAATAAATCAACAAACAAGTGCTGACAAAGATGTGAAGAAAGTGAAACCCTCTTGCACTGTTGGTGGGAATGCACACTTGTGCACTCACTGTGGAAAGCAGTATGGATATACCCCAAATAATTAAAAAATGAGTCTGCCTTTTGACTCAGTGTTCCCACTTCTAGGAATGTAAATGAAGGAACACAAAACACTAATTCTAAAGAACATAAGCACCCCTATGTTCATTGCAGTGTTATTTACAATTGCCAACATATGAAAGTAGCCCAAGTATATTATAAGTAGATGAGTGGAAAGAACTATGGGACATTTATATAATGGAATACTACTCAGCCATAAAAAAGAAAATTTAATCCTTTGCAATGGTATGGATGGACCCGGAGAACATAATTCTAAGTGAAATAAGTCTGTCAGAGAAAGACAAATACATATGATTTCACTCATATGTGTAATCTAATGAACAAACTGAACTAACAAGGAAAATGGGGACAGACTCATAGGTGGTGAGCAGGATGATAGCTATGGGGGTGGCTAGGGGGTGGAGGGACTGAGCATAAAAGAAAAAGGACTCATGGACATGGACAATAGTGTGGTGAATAGTGGGGATGGAGTACTAAGTGAAAAATGGAAAAAATACAATGAAGATTAAATCAAAATAAATAAATAAATAAAAGTAAGTTAAATTTTCTCCTGCTCATCAAAGTAAAGCACTCTCTTTACTTTAAATGAAATGAAAGCGGGCTAAATGAAAAATGGAAAAAATACAATGAAGATTAAATCAAAATAAATAAATAAAGTAAGTTTAATTTTGTCCTGATCATCAAAGTAAAGCACTCCCATTTTTGAAAGCTAGAACATTCAGAGAGGAAAAAATCAGAAAACAAACATCATCTACAGTCTCCCCAGCTAAAATACGGTTAATGTTTTAGTTCAAATTCTGTTTTCAAAGAGGATACTTGAAAAGAATAATGTCTCTATCCAAAGAAGGAATTTCTTTTGTTTTTATTGAGACATAATTGACATAAAACATTATATTAGTTTTAGATGTAGGACATAATGATTTGATATATGTATACATTGCAAAATAATCATGACAGTAAGTTTAGCTAACACCCATCACCATATAGTTACATTTTTCCTCTTTTTTTCTTGTGTTAAGAAATTTTAAGATGCATTATCTTAGTAACTTGCAAATATACAATACAGTATTGTTAACTATAGTCTCCATCACTGTACATTACATCCCCAGGATTTATGTAACTTATAACTGGAAGTTTGTACCTTTTGACTGCCTTCATTCATTTCACCCACCCACTCCCACTCCATTCCTGCCTCTGGCAGCTGCCAATCCATTAGAGAATGGATCTGTGAGCTCATTTTTTTCCCCAGATTTCACATATAAGTGAGATCATACAGTATTTGTCTCTGACTGGCTTATTACACTTGGCATAATGTGCTCAAGGTTCATCCATGCTCTCATAAATGGCAGAATTTCCTTCAAAGAAGGAATTTCTAATGACAGACTTTTAGACCAGTGGGGGAGAGTTATTTAAGGACTTGAAGGGGAGACTTTATGACTTCAGTCAAATTCCCTCTCCTGCTGACTCCCTAAACCTTCATGCTGAGGAAGGCACTGATATAGGCTATGAGGGAGCACCCTTTCCAATCCTGCGTAGCCACCTCCCAAGTTATACAGAGGGGTAAACTGTAGCTCCCTTCTTCCCATCCTTTTATCTCAGTTCTTTTGCCCTCAAAAGCACCATTCAGAAAATATTATCTGATTTGGAGAGTGCTTCTTCTAGCCCTATAGTTTCAAAGACTGGAAACTTTGTGGTAGCCTTGAGGAAACAAATGCTACCAACCCATGTACTACTTGAATTTTTCCTCTTGTGCCCTTCCCTCAGAAAACCAAGGTGGTCCAGTGAGACTGCACCATGGGCCAAATTGGCAGCAACTAGGAAGCAAGAGACCACCTAAGTGAGCTTAAAAGGAAGCAAATGAATCAGAATTAAGACACTTACGAAGCAGTTCTTTTGCAGAGCCTTGGAGGAGATGTATGACCCTGGAGAAAATCCTGAGGAGATTCTGAAGGAAGGGAGCAAGGTGCAAGGGGCCCCAGGCTAAGGTGATAAAGGATTTATAATTGTTACCAACCGGTTTGCAAAATCCATCTGCCAATCTCAGCCTTGGATCAGAGACTTATTGCAGATCAGACTTAACCCCTGGAGGCTGTGGAAGATTGAGGTACTTTAAAAAAAGTGTGGTGAGTTTTGTATTTTTCCTGTAAAAGA
The DNA here is from genome assembly GCA_004024845.1 of Tonatia bakeri. Classification (NCBI taxonomy): domain Eukaryota; kingdom Metazoa; phylum Chordata; class Mammalia; order Chiroptera; family Phyllostomidae; genus Tonatia; species Tonatia bakeri. The sequence continues at coordinate 21,994 of PVIA01012653.1, read as the reverse complement.
CTCCAGCTGGGCTTTTGTGTAGTGACCTCTGTGAGCCCAGGAGAGGCTTTGGGGGGAGAAGTTTAGCCCAAGGAGGAATTTGGAACATTTCAGCTTTGGAAATAGGGAGAGGAGGGTGTTCTCTTGTGCCCATTAGGTGTTCTTGGCTAGTGGCCTTACAGCCCAGCAGGAAGTAAGCCTCATAACACAGCCAGTGAGCTAGTACCCAAGCAACCATGTGCTGCCTATAGCCCACAGACTCTTCCACCCAGATATGTTTTTCAGCAAGCCCCTGACCCTACCCCACTCCTAAGGTTGATTCCAAGATACAAGGGCAAACATGTTTACTGCAGGTGGGTTCAAAGAGCAGGTCCCTACAAGATGGGACAGAGGTGTCTACGAAAACCATGGGCCTCCCCTTTGTATCACACACAGGAGTACCATTCTCTATATTATTTCAGTCTTCCACAAGGTCTCTGGAGTGGAGTACAGAGATTCTTTCCTCTCCAAATGGAAAAAAAAAAGCAAGATTTCTGGGTTTTTTTCTGATTAAACATGCTAAATATTAATGCAAAGTATTCAGAAAATAAAGTTTGAAGAAGAAAATAGAGGTCTTAATAATACCACCAGCTACAGGTATAATGTTAATCATGATTAACATTTTGTTGTACTGTAAAAGACATGAATAAAAATATTTTTACAAAATTGAATTACATTATATCCTGTAATTTTGTAATCTATCATTTCTAAATAATGTAATGATATGACATTGACATGGTCCACTAACATTGTCCTATTTCTACATCAATTAGAAAAAGATATTTGGATCATTCTCTTATGGCTGCATTGCATTCTATTATACAGAAATACAATTCATTTAACCATTAACTATTAGACATTTTTGTTATTTCCATTTTCACTATTATAACCTAGAATCTTTTCACATAATACTGATAAATTCCTAGGAATAGAATAGCTAGGACAAAGAGGATGCATGTTTTAAAGGCAAAACAACATATTACATAAGTGAGGCAGCTATTAGTATTTCCAGATGAGAAAGTTTAGGCCCTGTTAGATGAAATGGATGAGTTACCCAGCATCTCTTGTTGAGTAATAACAGTTAGACCTAGAATCTAGGTCTCACAATGTCCAGTTCAGTAAATTTTCCAATGTACCACACTGACTTCCTCCCAAAGATTCCTTTGTAAAAATGAGACTAGGATTTCTGGTCAAGATGGAGGCATGAGTAGACATATCTTGCCTCACTGCACAACCATATGAAGGAACACAACTAACTTAAAAGTGAAAAACACCCAGAACTGCCAGAAACTCAACTAGAAAAACACCCATAACTATATGGAAGTCTGACAACCAAGGATTTAAAGAACCTATATTCATCCAGACAGGTAGGAGGGGTAGAAATGGGGATCTGGGGGCAGAGAAGCTGCGAGGTGACTGCCGCCAGAAGAATGGGCAGCCCCACATTCACATGTAGTGGATAAAAATTAGGAAGACAGCTTGTGAATGAGCTCAGTCCCAGGCCAGACCACACAGCCCAGGGCTCCAGCACCTGGAAAGAAAGCCTCTTAACTTCTGGCTATAAACCAAGTGGGGGTTGGGGTGGCAGAAGACACTGCCAGAGCACCCAGAATATATGCAAACCCACCCACCCTGGGAACAACAACGAGGACAACAGCCGAAGGGATGCTAGTCGTACACAGAAGTAGGTGAAGTGACTAGAAATGGGGTGAGGGCCAGGAAAGGCCCCCATAAGTCTGCCAGCTGTGGCATTGTCTCCCCTCTTCAACCCCTCCCTCATGCAAAATCACATTTACCCCTCCCTGGTGAATACCAAAGGCTCTGCCCCATGTGACTTAACTAGTGTGCTAAAATAGAATGAAAGCAGCTCTACCTAGTACACAGACAGAGGGAGGCTACCAAAATCAGGAGACAAAGAAATATGGCCCAAATGAGGGAACAGAACAGAATCTCAGAAAAAGAACTAAGTGATGCGGAGATAGCGAACCTATTAGCCTCAGAGTTCAAAACACTGGTGGTCAGAATGCTCAAAGATCTCACTGAATATGACAAAGGCATAAGGGAAGACATGAAAACTCTACTAAGCAAAATAAAGAAAAATCCACAGGAAACCAACAGTGAAGGGAAGGAAGCTGGGATTCAAATAAATCATCTGGAACACAAGAAAGAAAGAAATATTCAAACAGACCTAAATGAAGACAGAAAAATTAAAAAAAAAAAAACAAGGAGGGTTTAAGAAAACTCTGGGACATCTCTAAAAGGGTCAACATCCTACTCATAAAATTGCCAGAAGGAGAAGAGGAAGAGCAAGAAATTGAAAACTTATTTGAAAAAATAATGAAAGAAAACTTCCCTAATTTGGCAAAGGAAATGGACATAACAAGTCCAGTAAGCACAGAGAGTCCCAAACAAGTTGGACCCAAAGTGGTACGCACCAAAACACATCATAATTAAAATATAAAAGATTAAAGACAAAGAGAGAATCTTAAAAGCAGCAAGAGAAAGGCAAAGAGTTACCTACAAAAGAGTTCCCATAAAACCATCAGCTGATTTCTCAAAAGAAACTGCAGGCAAGAAGGGACTGGCAAAAAATATTCAAAGTGATGAAATGCAAGGACCTACAACCAAGATTCCTCTATCCAGCAAAACTATCATTTAGAATGGAAGGGCAGATAAAGTGCTTCCCAAAGTAAAGCTAAAGGAGCCTATCATCACCAAGCCCTTATTATATGAAGTGTTAAAGGGAGTTATTTAGGAAAAAGATCAAAACTATGAACATTAAATTTACAACAAACTCACAACTATCAATAACTGAATCTAAAAAATAAAAACAAAAATAAACTAAGCAAACAACTAAAACAGGAATAGAATCATAGATATGGAGACAATTTGGAAGGTTATCAGCTGGGAGGGTGTGGGGGTAGAGTGGAAGAAAACATATGGGAATAAGAATCATAATTAGTAGGTGTAGAATAGACAAGGGGATGTTAAGAATAGTATAGGAAATGAAGAAGCCAAAGTACTTATATATATAACACATGCACATGAACTAAGGCAGCGGGTGTTCCTGGAGGGAAGGGGAAACTGGGTGGAGGGGGCAAAGGTGGGAAACACTGGGACAACTGTAATGGCATAGACAATAAAATATACTTTGAAATGATAAGACTAGTGGCCACTATTGATTGGACACTTCCTAGGTGTCAGGCACTGTGCTTAGGTTTTTCTGTATATTGTCTAACTGAGCCACTGCAAAGTCAGGACTGGGCACCAAACCTGGCCAACTCTGGAGGTGGACCTTAATCATTATTCTCTATTCTGTTTTTGAAGCAGTCAGTCAGATTTGTTGCCTAGTGTGAATTCAGTGAAGCAAATCAGAAAACATTGTCCTTCACAAGGTGGCCCATAACTGTCTTGCAGTTGCAAATGGGGTACTGACAGCTGGCAGTACTCTCAGGGTGCTACTGCTTGGTAGGCTGGGACAAGCTAAAAAGGAAGCCATTCCTGAGCTCAGGTATGGGGATTCTTTGGGCATGAAAGCAAGCAAGACTGAACAGGTGGGAGGGATTGCAAGTTAATCCTCTAACCAACTGTGTGACCTGGGGCGTCTTCATATCCCCTTTCTCTAGGCTTCACCCAGCTGACTTCCCAAGGTTGGGTTAATGAATATGAAAGCATTTTGAGACATAAAATATGCTGGTTGAGTGCAATATAGTAGATGGGTGCCTTATCAGCTTACATTGACACTATGCAATTGAAAATAGGAAAAGGCAGAATTTTAGGAGCAGATGCCAGGGCAGATGAGGGTACTGTGTTGGCAGTATGTGCTTACCAGACTGGCAATCATTCAAGGACTAGGTTCTAAAACTCTGTTTCCTATGGGTCAGCACTGCCAGATCCTGGTGGAATCATGCCAAAGACTACAACTCCTCAGTGTTCAACCTGGGAGTCTCCTTAGTAATCTGCTGGGACCCCTGATGACATACAGAGAACTTAGATAAGTGGGGGAATGGAGAGGGGTCTGAAAGAAGAAAAGAAAAGCAGTATCTGATTAAGGAGAGGAGGGAGAAGTAAGAAAATACAGGGAAGAAAATGGGTAGAGATGGGTTAAGGAAGAGAGAAGGAGAGGAGGTAGTAGAGGAGTCTTTGAGGAAGAAAATCTAAAAGAAGTCTGTATAAAGCAAAATCTTAAGGAAGAAGGAGGAAATGGTGCTGTGAGAAGAGTATAGGAGAAATAAGAGTCTAGGAGCAAATAGGCAGGGGTGAAAGAGCTATGGGAGAAGGAGTTAGGGTCTAAGGCAGAGAGAGGATTAGTGACATTCCATCCCCACCATTCCACCAAACCAAGAAGTTCTCATCAAGGTTAAAAATGACCCCATGCCACCAAATATCAGTCATTAATTTCTTTGACCTCTATTGCAATATTCAGTGCTCTTGATAATTTTATCCTTCTTGAAATGTTTTCTTCTCTTGGCCTCTGTGATACAACTCTCCCTCATGTTCTTCCTATCTCTCCAGCTACTTCTTCATTGACTCCTCCTCTTCTGCCAAATCCTTAAATACAAAAGTTTTCAGGAACCTGACTTAGGACTGCTTCCCTTCTCACTCTGTATTCCCATTATTGAAAGTCTCACTTACCTCTCATGGTTTCAATTATCTTGTATATTCTAATGAAATTCAAATTATCATTTCTAGCCCAGACTTCTCTGAAATTTAGACCCCTATATACTGACCTCTCCATTTGTATAGCTCAAAGCATCTCAAATTCAACCATGTCCAAAATTATATCCTTAGTTCCCTGGGAACTAAACCAGTCCTCCATTGGTGAAAACCAGTTGTTAGAATCAGAAACCTGAGTTAGACTTAATTTCACTCTTTTCTCTGACCCTAAACACCCCATCTCATTTGGTGTAAATCTTTTCATCCCTACCTCCAACATATAGCTCTTTCCTCCATGTAATGATTTCCCAAGTAAACATGATACCTCTATTATCATCATCTCTTAAAATTTGTGGTCTTAGGACCACTTTACACTTTTAAAAATTATTTAGAGGTGAAGAAACAAATAAAGAATGGTTAAGTAACTTGCCCAAGAATGCCCAGCTAGGAAGTGACCTTGTCAGAATTCAGACCCTTGGGGCTCTGAACCCTTCCTCCTACAACTTCCTGTCACTCCGTGTGAGAAAATTGACTTAGTTGATAATCATATGTGCAAACATGTGCACTAGGGTAAGTATATACATTCCATAGTTCTGGCCATATTTTGTTTAACTAATAAAGAAACAAGTCATCCTAGGCAGTAGTATATTCATGAGTGGCAAAGTGACTTGCTCAAGGTGTGGGTTCTCAAGAATATGGTAGCATCTCTTATCTGTAGATTTATTAAATTTCAGCCTTCCAGTTGGGAATAAAATTCCTTCAGAAGTACAAATGTAACAAGTTTGAGATTCTAGAAAGCTGTGAAATTTGACTGTGGACAACAAATCTAGTTTTCTTATGGCAGAACATTTAGGGCTTCTATATTGTCTTTGCTCATTTTCATTTTGTGTTCAATGAATAAAAAGAGTGATTTACTGAGAAAAAAATTCTTAGGAAACAGCCTAATGTCCTTTAACTAGTGAACGGATAAACAAACTATGGCACATTTTATAATGGAATACTACTCAGCAATAAAAACAAATATACTATTGATACAGACAACTACATGGGTGGAGCTACAATATATTATGCTGAGTAAAGCCAGATTCAAAAGGCTGATAACTGTATAATTCCATTTACATGATATTCTTGAAATGTCAAAACTATAGGGGTGGAGAACAATTTAGTGGCTGAAAAGTTTTGGGGATGGTGGGAATAGTTGAGGATTGTCAACAGTGGTGTGGCACAGGGAATTATTCTGGGTGTTGGGACTGTAATAAGTGTTGCAAAACTCTATGTGTTTGTCAAATTTCATGTAACTATGCTCCCAAAAGAATGAATTTTATGTGTTCTTCCACATTTTTTCACACAAAACATTAAAATGATATGTATATAAATTTAAAAAATAATGAATAAATGGATGAATGAATGAATAAATAAATAAAAGGTATTAGTTAAAAATAAAAATAACGGAGTCCTGGCTGGTGTGGCTCAGTGGATTGAGTGCTAGCCTGAGAACCAAAGGGTCACGGGTTCGATTCCCGGTCGGGGCACCTGCCTGGGTTGCAGGCCAGGTCCTCAGTAGGGGGCACGTGAGAGGGAACCACACATTAATGTTTATTTCCCTCTTTCTCCCTCCCTTCCTGTCTCTCTAAAAATAAATAAATAAAATCTTTAAAAAATAAAAATAATGGAATATTCCAAAGAACTTTAATTTTTGTGGGTTATATCTATTGATATTTAACATATTGGAAATAAATATTGATAAATGTATGCACTTATTCTGTTTCCTTTCACTTATTTTCTTTTTAATTTAATTTTTATTGTTTTTTTAACATTATCTTTTAATCCCCTATACCCCCTCCGCACAGCAATCACCACACTGTTGCCCATGTCCATGAGTCCTTTTTCCTCTTTGCTTAATCCATCCACTGCTCACCCCCCCCACCACCACTAGCTGTCATCTGCTCTTCATCTATGAGTCTGCTACCATTTTCCTTGTTAGTTCAGTTTTTTATTTCTGCTCTGATCTTTATTATTTTCTTCCTTCTACTTTGGGCTTTGCTTGTTGTTCTTTTTCAAGTACTTGTAAGTGTGAAGTTAGATTTTTTTATTTGAACTTTTCCTTTTTTTTAATTTTTACTTTTTTTATATAAGCCTATAATGCTATGAATTTCCTTCATAGAATTGCTTTCCCACTGTTCCACAGATTTTGGATTGTTGTTTCATTTTCATTTGTTTCAAGGTATCTTTTGATTTCTTCCTTGATCTTGTTCTTGACTCACTCATTGTTTAATAACATGTTATTTAGCTTCCATGTCTTTGTGTGTTTTTCAGTGTTCTATTTGTGACTGATTTCTAGTTTCATAGCATCATGGTCAGAGAAGATGCTTGATATGATTTCAATCTTCTTAAATTTATTGAAACATGTGTCCTAACATGTGGTCTATCTTAGAAAATGTTCCACATGCACTTGAGAAGAATGTATATTGTGCTGCTTTGGGATGAAATGCTGTGAAGACATCAATTAAATTGATTTAAGGCCACTGTTTCCTTGTTGCTTTTCTGCTTGGAAGATCTATCCATTGAAGTCAATGGGATGTTAAAATCCCTGATTGTGACTGTATTTCTGTCATTCTCTCCCTTTACAATCAAGATTTGCTTTACATAATTATGTGGTTATATGTTGGTTGTGTAAATATTTACTAAGGTTTTATCCTCTTCTTGGATTGCTACCTTTATCATTATGTAGTGTGCTTCCTTGCCTCTTACTATAGTCTTGGTTTTAAAGTCTATTTTTTTTTGGATATAAGTACTGCTACCCCAGCTTTTTATTCTTTTCCATTTGCATGAAATATATTTTTCCATCCATTTACCTTTAGTCTGTGTGTATCTTTCTATCTGAGGTGGGCCTCTTGGAGGCAGCATATATATAGGTCTTGTTTTCTTTTACATTCATCTATCTTATGTTTTTTGGTTGGAGCATTTAAGCCATTTACGTGTAAGGTGATTATTGACAGATACGTATCATACTTTGGCACAAACATTCAGGAAAAAAAATTCATTTTAATTTTTTAATTCAATTTTTTATTCATTTATATTTAGAAATGAAACCAATATCATCTTCCAGGGTATCATTTTGCATACAGATATTGTTATTGCTTTCTAGAATTACACTTTTAATGCATAAGTATAAATAAAAGAATTAAAAATATTTATGTAGATACAGAAATTATACTACTTATGTATTTCACTATGGGTAGCTTTCACTACATATTTCACTATGGGTAGCTTTCATTTGTTCCTTCATTTTTCAACCAAGCTCAATAATTTCTGTGGGCATCCTGATTAGTGGTGTTTTGAACTGTGCATCTTATAGGAGGCTAGCTCCTCATCACTTAGCTCATTTTCTAGAGTTTTGATGTGTTCTTTCATTTGGGCCATATTTCCTTGTCTCAGTGCATCTGTTATGTTGTAAGGGGGTGGGGCCTTGGGTAGTCACCAGGGCCAGGCTACCCTCTTTGCTGCGTTGTGGCACTGTCCATGGGGGAGGGGTCAGACAGGAAACAAGGGTCTTGCTTGCTCCTCTCTAGCTCCACTTTCCAAGAAACTCTTTCATGTGAGACTAGGAATTTCTCCCACCTTGGCAACCCCCACAGTAATTTATAGCTGGCTTTGAGTCTTCAGTTTCCTGTTCAGCCAGCCCCACCTCACCTGGGCAGTCTGCCGCCTTGCTGTGCACATCATTTCTGCTTGGCTGCCCCTCTCCATCCCACCTACCAGTCTCGGTGAATTTTTTTTTTAACTCTTTGGTTGTGGGAGTTCCATGCAGTTTGATTTTCTGGCACTTCTGGTTGTTTATCGTTTTTAGATTGTTATTATCCTTCTTTTAGTTGTGCAAGGAAGCTAAGCATTTCTACCTATGCCTCCATCTTGGCCAGAATGGGAAATAAATAAAATCTTTAAAAAATAAAAATAAACTATTTTCCAAAATGAAAAATATAGCAAGAAAAGTGGCATTGTGTTACATTTTTCAAATCCCTTTAATGTGTGGCTGAATAAAAGGCAGCTGGATTCTCATATCTTCTCTTGCATTCAATCTGTTGAAATATGTTTTTTGATTAAAGTATATGAAGATAATTCAGCCTCACAAAGAAATGTAGTTAGAGAAGAGGGTTATTTGTTAACCTTCTTTAGGCAGAATTCTAAGAATGATGCACAAATGACTGACTTGCATATAAATTCTCTCTCTTGAGAGACATTTATCATTTGTATGATTATTTAATTACTTGGCAAAGAGAAATTATCCAGGTGGGCCTAATCTAATCATGTGAGTCCTTTCAAAGCAGAGTGCTTTCTCTGTGTAGTGGCAGGAAAGGAAGTCAGAGTTTCAAAGTGTGAGAAGAACTCAACTTGCCATTGATGGTTTGAAAATGGAAGGGGCCACATAAGAAGGAATGTGGGCAGCCTCTAGGAGCAGATAGTGGCTTTTGAATGCCAGCCAGAAAGGCAATGGGACTTCAGACCTACAACATGAAGATCTGGATTTTTTTTAACATTCTGAGTGAGCTTGGAAGATTTCCCCCATCAGAGTCTCCAGATAAAAGCACAGTCCAGCCAACAACTTGACTTCAGCCTTCTGAGACCCCAAACAGAGGACTCAGGTGTACCCACCTGGACTTCTGACCCATAGAACTGTGAAATAATAAACGGGTGTTGTGTTAAGGTTGTTAAGTCTGTAGTAATTTTTATGGCAGCAATAGAAAACTAATACATTGTGGGTATTCTCCTTTGATACCACACCTAAACTCCAGAAGTGGCAGTTTCTTAATGTTTACTTGCAATATTGAAACCATATCAATGAACATTTTGTCCTCTGTGACACTGAAATCCATTGGTCTATATTGCACTTTGAATGGATCTATGTCATTACAAAATCACAGTTCTGATTTTGTAACATCATGCATTAGTCATTTGGAAAATATTGGCCAAACAAGTTATATAGATCTTCCAGTTGATGACTCATTTCATGATTATAAAATATCAAAAACTACATTCATTAATAATATCACTGCTACTCTTGTCAGAAATGTTTATTTTTTTTAAAAAAAGTTTTATTTATTTACTTTTAGAGAGGGGAAGGGAGGGAGAAATAGAGCAAGAGAAACATCAATGTGTGGTTGCCTTTCATGTGCCCTCTACTGAGGGTCTAGTCCACAACCCAAGCATGTGCCCTAGAGTGGAAATCAAACCTTTGACGCTTTGGTTCACAGTCTGGCACTCAATCCACTGAGCCACACAAGCTAGGGCAGAAATGTCTTTGGAGTGTTGAGAAACTCTCAAGCACACAGTGGCTGATGCAGTTTTTCCAAAATTCCATTTTCTTACTTGAAAGCTTAAATTCTATCATTGCCAACCAACACTATCAGTCATTGTCCTTGAGATAAAATGATCACTTTATTAATTTTCAACAAAATGCTGACCAAATACTGAAGTTTGAATAACAATAGTTTGTCTGTTATTTGTTCTTTTAATTAAAAACAAAGTATTCCATTAAAAATGGCTAGTTTAGCTTACAATTCAATTGCACAAGTGCTTTTTCTTATGCAAACATCATGTTTTAGTATGCAGAAGTGCTTTATACATCCTTCCCATTTTTATCACACAGATTATTGAAAAGACACATTCAAAGGGTCACTTTTCAAAAATTAATAATATTTACTGTTCCATTGATACATTTTTTTATTTTAATGATTGTTCAAGTACAGTTTTCTCCCCTTTACCCATTGATACATTTTTAAAAATTTATTGATGAGAGATAGGAGGTAGAGGAGAGAGAGAGAGAGAGAGAGAGAGAGAGAGAGAGAGAGAGAGAGATACCATTTCGTTGTCCCACTTATTGATGCCTTCATTGGCTGAGTTTTGTGTATGTGCCCTGACTGGGGATTGAATTTGCATCCTTGTTGTATTGGGATGATGCTCTAACTAACAGCTGCCCGGCCAGGGCTCATAAAGACATTCTCAAAATAAAACTAACATTTCTTCTATGGGGGATACATTGCTGATGAAGAAATAACATGAAAAATAAAAGAAATAACAAATAAAGATTTGTACACATCCTTGGTCCATGCTAAGGTGCCAGCACTTTCACCCATTATTGTTTTTGCTTCATCAATACAAGTGTCAATGCAATGAAAATGGCATATAATGTCTTACTAGTATCATAAAAGTAGTTTTGACTGAACCCCTGAATGAATCTTACAGGCTCCCAGGGGTCTTTTGGACCACACTTTTAAGGGTGCTGGTCTAGGCCAAGGCTGGAAGGGGAAGAATGTGGAAGGATGGAGATGAAATTTAATCATGCTTAGAAGGTAAAGTTAAAGGAGTTCATTATCACCAAGCCCTTATTATATGAAATCTTGAAGGGACTTATCTAAGAAAGAGAAGATCAAATCTATGAAAGTAAAATGACAACAAACTACAACTATCAACAAATGAATCTAAAAAACAAAAAACAAATCACTCGAACAACTAGAACAGGAACAGAATCACAAAAATGGAGATCACACAGAGGGTTATCAGTGGGGAGGGGGAGAGGGGAGAATGGGGGAAAAGGTACAGGAAATAAGAAGCATAATTGGTAGGCACAAAATTGACAAGGGGAGGTTAAGAATAGTATAGGAAATGGAGAAGCCAAAGAACTTAGGTATATGACCCATGGACATGAACTAAGGTGGGGGGAATGCTAGTGGGAGGGGGTGCAGAGTAAAGGGGAATAAGAGGAAGAAAAAAATGGGACAACTCTAATAGCGTAATCAATAAAATATATTTAAAAAGAGAAAGAAATGTCCTATCAATAGAAGAGGCAGCTGGGAATAAATAGGAGGAGAGAATTTCTAGATGTCTTCCCCCCAGGGACTTCTGTTGTTTTCCTTCCTACTTCTGACTTGCCTTGCTCCTGATCTATCCCAGCCAGGTCAACAACTACTCTCCAAAGCTCCCCATCATGTGTCTTGGATGCTTTACATTGCAAGTTCAAAGCACTAACAGAAAATTCCATCTTGGTCCATGACCTTTTGCCACCCTACCATAATGCCCCAAGGCTCCGCCAGACTGAATCATGATAGTCTTCTTGGACCAACTACTCTCCATCAAATGGAATTCTATTTACATAGAATGAACAGTTACTATGTACCCAGGCCTGTTTCAGGTGTTAATCGGAAAGAGGAAGGATGATAAAGCCCCAGTCCCTGCCCTATTCACTTCAATAGAGAGGCTTGCTTTACATCTGAAAAGGGAGCTGATGAACAGGCTATGGAAGAAGGCAGACATCAACATATCTTGGAGACTTCCTGGAGTAAGTATGGGTTTAAGGAGTACCTGGGAAGGAGAGGTAGAATTTAAATCATGAGGGAGACAGAAGGCATTACAGACCTGGGCAGGGTGGTAGAGATGATCATGTGCAAGACGAGTGTAATAAAAAGCCTGATGGAAGTGAGAGTTAGTGTGGTAGAACTGGAGGTAAAGCTGAAGATATAGGGAAGATTGTAAATGCCTGACTTATTCTGTCAGCCATGAGTTTGCCAATGCAGGTGTGTGAGGAGGCTGGAAGCTGTGTTTTAGAAAGCCAAATCTGGTCAAATATGTGGAAAACACCTGAAAGCATATGGAACGAAAAGAACTAATAACATTACCTACAGTATTTAATTTCATGTTCACTCTAGCCCTGTGAGATGAGTACTATTTTTTCTTTATTTCCCAAAAATTGAGGCTTAGAAAAATTAGGTCACTTACCCAAGGTCACCTGAATGGCAAACTACCCAGGAGAGACTGCAACCCAGGAGTGTTTCTTAAAGCCTCTGCTCTGAATAACCCATGATGGAGTGAGAAAAAAGGAATAATTATAATAATGATAACAGCCACATTGAGTATCAAGTATGTGTCAGACTGAACGATCTTTCCTTATAGTTTTTCATTAAATCTTTACTGCAACCCTGTGAGGTACCAGGAAATGGGAAGTTCCTTAGTTCCTAAAACTAAGAAATGACAGATTAAGTCATTTGCCCCAGGCCACACAAAGAAGTGTTGAAACTGGGACACACACCCAGATTTATTTTTAGAACTCAAGCTTTTTAACTTTAAGGTCTCCTACAGAATTATAGACATTCGATGATAAGAACCTGAAGAAGAGTGGTAGCTGAACCACTCTATCGCAATGGCTAGTGAGGACAGAGTCAAGAGCTGTCATGAAGGGAGCACTGAAAGCAATTTGGCTGCCTCCATTTTGTAGTCGGGAGGCAGTGCCATTGACAGATGAGGGCCAACCCCAGAGCACTGGTTATGGCTATGGTAGAGACTTGCTCAGGTTGTGGCACCAGTTGCCCATTTCTGTTGGTCCCTTCTGCAATCTGCCTAACTTTGCAGCAGCACATGGGCCCCTAAGTGAGACACCTGGAAGAATTGCCAGATGGACCACACCCTTCACACACCTGTATTCTAAAATCTCATAGTGTTGAATTAAAACACTGAATTCCAATCTCAGATCTGTTACTCACTAGTTATTTGATAAATCACTTAATCTCTCTGTGCCTTAGATTCCTGCTCATCTTTATTGTTTTTAATTTTTATTTATTGATTTGAGAGAAAGAGAGAGAGAGAAATATGTTGTTCTACTTGTTTATGCATTCATTGGTTGCTTTCTGTCTGTGCCCTGACTGGAGATCATACCCACAACCTTGGCATATCAGGATGGTGTTCTACAAACTGAGCCAACTGCCCAGGGCCTTCTGCTCCTCTTTAAATGGGAGCAATAATAGTACCCATCTCATAGCAGTTTCATAAGGAATCAATGAAATAATAAAGAAAGTGCTTAGCACAGTGTCTGGCATATTGTAAGCACTCAATTAATGTTACTTGTTTTTGTTGTAGTGGTGGTTATTCTTATTAGTTTGTCAGTACCTACCTCCCAGGGAGACAGCTGCCACTAATTATCAGTATCTCTTTTTTACTTAGGCAAGGTCAGCAGGATGCCAAGACGAAAAAGAGAAGAGAAGGTACTGAAAACTCATCATCACTGTGTCTTCCCATGGCTTCAGGTCAGGCTGAGTAAGGAGGCTGAATCAGAGATGAGGGGCTGGAGAGGCTGGCTCAAGGAACCAAGGATGAGGCTGACTGGATTAAATGGGTCAGGGAAGGAGCCTGGCTAGCAATGACCTTCTCAGGCATCATCCCTCCCATCCCTCCTGCTTCCTTAGAGCTCTGTTTTTCTAGGATCCTGCCATCCAAATGAGGAACAAATGGAGAGCTGCGAGGAGCTCTGCCAAGAGGGTCCCACACCACATGGGCCACACCCTGACTCAAATGGTAGGCCAAGCAAGAGTCAGAGGATGCAAGAGGAGAGCTGACCCAGCAACAGACTGTTTTCCAGAAGAGACCCCCTATCCCAAGAACCCAAAAGGCTGGGTCCAAGTTTTGGCACATTTGGGACATTTGGACTTGAGAGCAGAGATCTCCATCACTATTTGCTATTTCTGTTTTAGGGACAGGCTTGGGTTGGGTAGAGATACTTCCCTTTTTCTCCTTTCTCAGAGTAGATCCTGGCTTGCTTCTCTCCTCCACCTGGCCCCCATACTGGCTTGTTAGGCCTCCTGCCCCCAACCACAGAGGCTCTAGCTTAAAAGGTAGAAGATGTGGGGGAAGAATAAGATTTCCTTTTGCAAGGTGAGAGCAGAACCTGTTCTGGGGCTTTCAATCTGGCATTTGAGAGCCTTATCCAACTGTTTCTTGCTGGCCTAGGCTCTCACTGTTCCCTGGACAGCCCCACCTTTCTCACTGACCTCCAGTGGCAGTGCAGTGCAGTGTAGTGCGGTGATTGAGAACAGAGTGACTACCTGAGGTCAAATGCCAACCTTGTCAGTTTTAGCTCTGTGACTTTGGGCAAGTATCTTAATCTCATGTATAAAATGAGGCTTGTAATAGTATCTTCCTCAGAGGGTTGTTTGTGAGACAAATTAATCCATGCAAAATGCTTAGAACAGTGCCTGGTACATAAATGTTTAACAAATGTTCTCTCCTCTTACTATCTGCTTCTGTGTCAGTTTTCCCTGCCAAGATTACATTTCCCTTTCCCACTACCTACTTAAGCCCAACTCAGCTCAGTAACCCCTTCCTCCATGAGATCTCCCTGGCATTACCCACTTTGCTGACTTCTGTTATACTCTCCAGTGAAACTAGACCCATTTTAATAGCAAGGACTGTGACATAAACAGCACTGACTAAATGATTCACAAAATAACATCTAGTCCCCTTATAGCAGTCAAATTTTGCAAATGGAACCCATAGTAAGAAATATATTTTGAGAGCATTTGATATCTTGCTCCTTGGCAGATGTCATCAGTTTGGCTCAAATAAATTCTTATAATTTTTTTTAAAGAAATAGATTTTACAGCATATCTTAATATAGGCCTTTATGTATATTTAAATCTAGAGCTAGATATATGACTAAAACAAAGGTTTTACAGAACAATATGTGCCCTTACCACATGTTATTCATTCCTTTATTTGCTGTTCATTCATTTTGTTAAATGCTGGTTGTGACCCACTAAATTGATTTGAAGCCCTGCTGTTAGTTATCACCTACAGCATTCTCTGTGATAAGCCCTGTAC
This sequence comes from Tonatia bakeri, assembly GCA_004024845.1. Lineage (NCBI taxonomy): Eukaryota > Metazoa > Chordata > Mammalia > Chiroptera > Phyllostomidae > Tonatia > Tonatia bakeri. The sequence continues at coordinate 6,676 of PVIA01012653.1, read as the reverse complement.
AGTTTGGGCTTAAGACTTTCAAAGGCCCTAAATCCTGAAAAGATTACAGGTAAAAAGCCATGGTCTATTTACAGAGTGCAGGTCAAGTCAAGGGTAGCTGCAGTGGAGGATGTGTAGAGGGCATTGGAGGAAAAAATCTGGAGAGGCAAGCTGGGTTTAGGCAGCAAAAGACTCCAATTGCCTCACAAAGGTGTTTGAACATTTCCTATAGGCAATTAGGACTCACTGAAAGATTTTAAGTACAGGAGGACTCTGTTTACTTTTTAAAAAGATCACTGGAGTGGCTGTGAAGATGGATCAGAAAGGCTAAGTCAAAGATGGGGGAACCTATCTGGAAGCTGTTTCAGGCATCCAGGTGAGAGAGAACAGATGAGGCCATAATAGAAGAAACAACTGGGATAATGGGAAGCACAAAGTTGACAGATGTAAGAAATGGTGAAGACTACAACCAATAGGGCTTGGTGGTTAAAGTTTTTAACTTCAATAACTGGTCCAATATGCTGGTTACCAAGGGAGGCACAGAGGAGGTTTGTACGGGAAAGAAATGGTTCCATTTTGTAATGAGTCTGAGATATGTATAAGAAAAATTTCAGGTTGGAAACATAATTCTCAATCTTTTATTCAATACATGTTCATGAGACTGACATAGATAAACTAACATTTTATTTTGAGATTAAAGAAATAAAGTAACATCCACCATTGTCATTATTTTAAAAAAGAGAATATTTTGCCATCAAAAAATGGGGAGGGTATAATCTCAGAATAAAGGGAAGTCCTTTATAATTGAATACATTTAGATTATTGAAAAACTCTACATTTGATGTTTTTCCCATTTTGTTGTGAGCTATTGAAAACATTACTATAATTGAGAACCACAGATTTGAGGAATGGGCAGAGAAAGAGAGGTCAGCAAATGAGATCGAGAGGAAGGGTTCCAGAATTAGGAGAAAAACCAGGAGAGAGTTATCATGGAGGTCCAGAGAAGAAGAATTCCAGAAATGAGGACTTGTCCAACAGTGTCTCTTGCCACCCAGAGTTCAAAGAGATCACTAAATTTGGCAATTAGGAGGTCATTGGTGACCTTTGGAAGTGCCCTTTCACTAGGAAGGTGGGGCTGTGGCCAAACTGCAGTAGGTTGAGCTGTGAATGAGAAGTTGGGAAAACTGGCCACTTAAACTTTAGATTCTCCTTTCAACAAACTTGAGGGTAAAGGAAAGAAAAGAGAGAAGGAAGAAGAGAGGAGGGGAGAGAGAAAGAGAGGAGGGGAGAGAAAGAGAGCAAGTTATGAAAGCAAGAAAACACATTTGAGGAGGGAAGGGGCTTGTTTTGTTAGAAAAGAGAAACAGGCACTTTATAATCAGAAGAGAAAGAGCTAGTATAAAAAGTTGAACGTTCCTGAAGAGAAGGGGCATGTCTGAACAAAGGGCCCAGACAAAAAGGGTGGATGATGCCAAGGCCCAGGGGAAGGGATTATCCTTTAACAAGAGAGGTACCTTGTCCCCTGAGAAGGGAGGGCTAGAGGGGAAGGAAGTTGGAAAGGTAGGCCAATTTTAGGGGGTGGGGCAGAGCACTGAGGTAATTCATGCTTGAAGGCCTCTGTTTTCTCAGGAAAGTGGGCGAAGAGGTTGCTCCATGCAGGGAGGGGGTGGGGCAGGAACATGGTAAGGAGCTGAAGAAAGCCTGGAATATGGCCCAGGGAAACAACTCCTGGATCTGGGGATATAATAAGGGAATATACTCAAGGATGGCTGAAGGGTACTAGGGCCTGGCTGAGGTTGACTGAGTCTTTCTTCCCCTATATGGGTCTTCTCTCCCTCCCTAGGTTGTAAGCACCTTGTGACAGGGTTTGCAGCTCATTTTTGTTTCTAGTCAATTCCCTGGCCAGGAAATGACCAGCAGAATCTGTCCCAGAAGAGATACCCAGTCCTCATAGAAGGATTTGGCCAAGTAATCACTGACAAAACTCAGAAGCATTATAGGCTATTAGAGGAAACAGGTAGGATCATAATTGCCCTGACAAAAAGTTCTTTACTTTGGTTGTCCCAGATCTTTCCTACCACCCTGTAAGCTACCTTAGTCCTGTTCTTTGCCAAATGCAAAGGAGAACAGCCAGGACCCTACTTCTGCCCAGCAACATTTGCAGGCTTTAAATCTTTTGGCTAGGGAGGCCAACAAGAGAGGCCAGTGAGTACATCTCCTACAAGGTGAATGTGGCTGAGGCAATTCTTGGAAAGTAGCAAGACAGAGCAGTTGTGTAAGGAAAACTAAGGACTTTGGGGACAGGCCTGAAGGCTGCCTGGGCTCCAAGAAAGCATGCTGGGGAGCTGGTGTGAGGAGAACCTTGAGGACTGTTTGCTCAGGTGAGTGAAGGTTGTAGACATCCCCAGTCATGAACAACTCTGGCTAAATGAACACAAATTCAAGGTGGGAGGTGGCATGGGTAAGCCTGGTTGGGCATGAGCCCTTGGCTCTGGAGTAATGTTCACCTCTTCTCCCTTTTCCTCTCCCTCCTGCCTATTTTCAGAGACCATGGTCACCTAGAGGTCAAAAAGTTCCCAGGGTGTGACAATAGGTCTGTTTCTTTCCCCTCATTTGCTTGCCTTCCTGGTTTCCTCTCTCAGCCTCCCTCTTCATCTGAGTCAATGATACAGTGCAAGTAAATTCTCATCTTCTGGAGGTTAATTATGGAGGTTTAAATCTCAGAGACTAACCGAAACTTGGGATCCAGCAGCCTTCATTTTCCCACCAAAGATATTCCTCTCCAGGATCTATGATCCAGGATCCGATATGCATTTACACAGTTCAGGGGCAGAGAGTTTATCCCATTTCACCACATGTAATAAACTTCTGTTTATTAAGGGCCAGTACAGTGCCAGGTCCTTGGGTTAAGTGGTGACTGGATTAGAAAATTTTCCTTTGATTGAGCCAAAATGTGTCTCCCAGTAGTTTCCACTTCTGGGCCTCTTCGTTATCCTCTGAAGTCATACAGAACAAGTGTAATCCCATTACTGTCTAATCCTCAGATATTTGTAAATGGCTACCATTTTCCCAAGAATTTTCTCCTCTCTGTGGATAAGCATTTCTTTCTTTTTATTTTTATGAGTCATTACTTTTTATTACCCAAATAATATCATATCTTGTGGAACTTTTCAGAGAATTCAGAAAAACATGAAGAAGGAAGTAAAGATCTACCATAATTGTACTCACAGAACCAACCACTGTGACATTCCTTTCTTTTAACCAGTCTTTTTATTCCCTGCATACTGTATAGTCTACACTTTTTTCTTAACAAAATAGGATTCTCCTCTAAGTTATATTGTAGAGGCTTCTTTTTTCACTCTTCAATACATGAACTCCCCCCTAATCTCCTACCAAGCCAATTTTAACACTAAATTTTATAACTGTTTGATGATTTATTTCTAAATCATCAGCTTTCTAAAATGAGATATTTAGGTTGCTTCCAATTTTCCATTGCTATAAAGAACACAGGGGGCTGGAATTTGAAGTGGGGTAAGTGAACAGAGAAAAGAGGAGCCCTCGAATCACATTATTTGTCAAGTTTTAGCATCTGATTTTTTTTTTCATTTTCTCTGTAATTATACTTCCTAGAACATGATTGTGAGTGCCTGATGAGTATTGGTTGTGAGGACTTACCCTAATTAATCTAACAATTTCCTATTATTGGACATTATTGGACATTCTAATTTTTGGCCATTAGAAACCCAACTGTGAACATCCAAGAAGCTCTATTAGCACTGGTGCTGGACATTGAGGTCAGGAAGAACATTTTCGAGATTTCTAAAGCATAAGGAGCCTGCTAGTAGTTGTAACTGGAAGCTTTTTGTCAAAAGCCCAGAGGACTGGCTAAGGCCAAGGATTGTGCTCAAGCCTCCGGGCTTGCCTGGGGTCAGTTCCCATTTACCCAGCTCCTGTCACAGTGTTCAGGCTGCAGGGCCTTTTGGGACCACTGGGCTCACAGCCTCCTCTCACATGTGAGGAAGTGAAGCCCTGGGGCCAGGGATGGTCCTTTGGCAGTTTAGCAGCTGTGCGTTTTCTGCCTCCCCCAGCACCCTGGCCCCTGGACTAGAAGTTTTTGTAATCTTCCAGGAGACACTTTTTGTAGTTAGATTTGTAATCTGACCTGGAAGCTCTGACAATGCTGCCTGCATTCCCTTAGCTCTCTTACTGAACCACTTACTGCTGAGACTGGAAAGGGGATTCAGGCTCTTTTGCAAATGAACTAACCAGTAAAGGGGAGGGTGTTGAAAGAAGACTTGAGGTTTCCCCACAAGCAACTAGATCTGCTCCACCTAGAACCTCCTTTTTCCCTAACCCAGGTGCATGATTAATGGCAGTCACCCTATATCGGGCCTGCATGGCAAATATATTTTGGGTTTGAGCTGAAATAATGGGCAAGTTTTTCATTCTCCTTAGCCAAGTCAGCTATCCTTTTTGGGAATGAGCTGTGGTAAAGGTCTGTCCAACCTGTTGTGCCTGACCCCTTTTTGTGATTTCAGATACTAATGAGCTTTCCACCTTTCTCTCCTCCTGCTAGTGCCCAGGGAATTCACACAAATGGTGTGTGATTTGCCCCTTCTGTGTTTTCCTTTTTGACTTGGAGGTAAAGATAACTTCTCACCCCACACTGATTCTCTGTTTATTGAATTGGAAGAGATTTCACACCCAGGAACCCAGCTCTCCTTCCTTGAACACCTTTCTTCAATCTTCACTCCCTGCAAGTCCCCCACTTCTGTACTGCCCTGAATAATTTATGAGTCCAGGCAGGTCTTATAGAGGATCTCCCAGGAAGAGCCGAGAGTACAGCAGATTCTGAAAAATAGGAGCCTTCACAGCTTGCCTGGTCTTGACAGCCTAAGAATGAATCCTTCTGTTCCCACTGCCTGCAGGTGCCCCTGTCCAACACCTGACCCTAAGTGTGGCTCCAGCTCTACCACGGGCCTCCCTGGCACTCCATGGCCTGTTAAGCCCATTGTCCCTTCCCTTCCCTAGACAAGAAGTAGATGAGAGTGAAAGGTAAGTGGAACTTGGTCTTTAGCAACCTGAACTCTGGTTTAGTGGGTTTCCTGAGAAAGGCAGGAAAATGAGATGTCCAAGATGTCCTGTTCTCTGTGAAAGTAAAGGCCTTTTCCTTTAAAGGCCTCATAGCCCTCAGAAACTGTCCCTTCCACATCTTGGGCTGGAATATCTCAACCGACTTTTCATCTAATCCCTCTGGGTGACAGAAGGAGATCTGGGGACATGGGCATTGCCAAAGCTGAAAGCTGAGCAGCCAGACCCTCATGGGCAAAGTTGGTCAGTCCACTGAGAGGTATCCAGGAGAATGTCATGAAGCCTAGGTTGAATATGACTGATGGTACAAAGGGGGAAAGACAGTCAAAGTCCCAAGAGGCCTTTGACTGAAGGACTATCTTTTTCCTGATCACACTATAAGATTTCCATTTGCTTTTCCCCTACTTCTGAAAGTCTACTGCAGAAGGAGTTGGTCCAGGAATATTTCTAGCCACTTTCTCCAGCCCAGGAAGATAGTAAGAGTCTGACCTTTGCTTCTTGGAGCAGGAGGTAGAGGGCAAGATATTCTCCACCCAACCTTTATTCATTCCTCCAAACATTTAAGGAGTTCAACAGATATTTACTGAAATGCTTCTGTGTACTAGCATTGTGCTAGGTGTTGGGGATTCAGATATGATGAAACATAAATCTGCCCTTAAGAAGCTCAGAGGCAAGTAAACAATTACAAAACTGTGATAAGAGCAATGACAACATTGTTAAAGCAGAGAGGAGAGGCATCTGTCCTGACCTGGGCTTAAGGTCCTTAGGAAAGGCTTCCTGAAGTATATGGCATCCAAGCCAAGTGTTTTTGGAGAACTTTTTGTTATCTCAGGTGGTTCACATTCCAGTCTCCTTCCTACACTGACAGATCTCTCCTTTATGTCCTAGAGGGGCTTGTCTTTAAAGGCCCTGGCTGTGTTCTTTAAGTGATCCCCCAAGGTAGGTGAGGAAATTTATGGATTTGATGAGTTTGAAGCCCTATTATATATATTCACATGCAGCCATGTGTGTTCACACTGACCAGATCCCTTTCCAGAGAACCCTCACGAAACCATCTTCACACCCTTGGTCATATTTGATTCTCACAACAGCTCTAGAAGGAAGGCAGACCTGAGTTTTCTGTGCAATTTAAAGATAAAGAGATTGAGGCCCAGAGTAGGCCCTAAAACTAGGCCACGTTACAGCTGCTGCTAGAATCCTTGTCTCCTGGCACCTAGCCCCAGTATCTTCCCTACCCTCGACCCCACATCTTTGCTTCTCCAGTAGAACTCTGTTCTCTGGACAGTCCCCAAACAGGTGTTAGAACAGGGGCAGGAAAGTGAAGAACCCTCAGGACTCTGTCCATTTGTTTTTCAACCAGAACCAGAATAGACCCCTTTTGGGGAAGTGGGGGCAGGGGCTGGACCCCAGAGGTGTCTAAGGTCTCTTTCTAGATCATCTTACCTACAGGCTTCTGACTGCTGATACAGAGAAGGTAGTTATTTGGTCATGTACTTTGGGCTACATGCTAGCTTTTGCTTTGAACATGCCACTGGCAGGGCAACAAATGCTGAGGTCACCAAAGCTAACTCCAAGTTTCATTATCCTGTCAGGTAAGCTTCTGGCA
>PVIA01012652.1:0-36586 GCA_004024845.1 Tonatia bakeri | reverse complement strand
GCGTCCAGCTGGGTCCCCTCTGGCCTCCCACCGTCAGTTCATTCAATATCTGGATAACTTTTGATGCCCTATTTTCATAAATGTTGCGATATCCGTGGTCTCCTAGTCTGATTCTCCTCAGATTGGCCAAATTCTCCCCTGCGCACCAGAGAGGGAGATTAAGACTCCACCTCTCAAGCCGCCATCTTCCCTCCTCCCCTATTTCTACTTCTTAATCCTCTCACCTTTTTACCCATTTCCCCAAACCACCTCCCACTGGCAACCATGTGTTCTCTGTATCCGTGATTCTGTCTCTGTTCTGCTTGTTCATTTATTTTGTTTTTTAGATTCAATTGTTGATAGATACATATTCACTGCCATTTTATTGTTCATAGTTTTGACCTTCTTCTTTTTCTTAAATAAGTCCCTTTAACATTTCATATAATAATGGTTTGGTGATGATGAACTCTTGTAGTTTTTTATTGTTTGGGAAGCTCTTTATCTGCCCTTTGATTCTAAACAATAGCTTTGCTGGGTAGAACACTCTTGGTTATAGGTCCCTGCTTTTCATCACTTTGAATATTTCTTGCCAATCCCTTCTAGCCTGGAAAGTTTCTTTAGAGAAATCAGCTGACAATCTTATGGAAATTATCCTGCAGGTAACTAACTGCTTTTCTCTTGCTACGTTTCAGATTGTCTATCCTTAACCTTTGGCATTTTAGTTATGATGTGTCTTGGAGTGAGCCTCTTTGCATGCATCTTATTTGGGACTCTCTGTGCTTTCTGAACTTGCATATCTATTTTCTCCACCAAATTAGGGAAATTTTCTTTCGTTATTTTTTCAAATAGATTTCCAGTTTTTTGCTCTTTCTGTTCTCCCTCATTTACCCCTAGCAATGCAAATACTGGAATGCTTGAAGTTGTCCCAGAGGCAGCTTAATGATTCTTGTTCTTTTGTATTCTTTTTTCTTCTTGTTGTTCTGATTTTTTTTCCTTCCTTATGTTCCAAGTCACTGATTTGATTCTTGGCTTTATTCACTCTACTGTTGTTTCCCTGTAAATTGTTCTTTATTTCAATTGTGTATTCTCATTTCTAAATGGTTCTTTTTTATGCTGTTGAGATCCTCATGAAGTTTCTTGAGCACCATAAAACCAGTGCATCTTATAGACTGCTTGTCTACATTTTGTTTAGTTCTTTTTCTGTAGTTTTGATCTTTCTTTTATTTGGTCCATGTTTCTTTGTCTTCTTATTTTGGCAGCCTCCCTGTGTTTGTTTCTGTGTATTAGGTAGAGCTGCTCTGACTCCCTGTCTTGGTAGTGTGGCCTAATGTAGTAGGTGTCCCGTAGGATACAGTGGCACAGCCTCCCATATAACCTAGCCTGGGTACTCAAGTTACCCTGTTTTGTGGGCTGAGTACAACCTCTTCTTGTAGTTGAGACTTGATTGTTGTTGGCAGGGATTTACCCAGGCCATGCAGCTACAATGACTGGCTTTGGTCATTGCCCATAAGCCTCTGCCCTTGTGGAGGATCAGCTATGCAGGGGCAGGGTGGTGGTGCTCTGATGTGGTCTGTAGTTATCCCCTGGGTGCACTAGGCCTGGGGTTTCCCAGGTGGTGCAGGCCAAGGTCAACCCCTACCTGTGTTCTGCATGGGGTCACCCTGTGTGAGTTATAAAGCAATATGAGATGGCTGCTACTTGTGCTAGTCTTTGAGATTCCCAGGTGAAACCAGCCTGTTAATCTAGGGTGGCTGTTGCTAGTGCCAGTTCTAGGGCCATGTAACAAGAGGTGTAGGATCTGGGGCTTACTGAGCCTGGCTGTTACTTGCTTGAGATAATTTAGGAGTTGTGAAGCATAAGCCAAGACCAGCTGTTTATATGGAAAAACAACTTGGGTAGACCGATACATTGGGTGGGACAGAGTCTCAGGTGAATTTCAGGGCAGGGAAAACAGTGTTAGCCAGGTTGATGGAGTCTTAGGTATAGCACCTGCGTGCTAGCTCTGTGGCACTGTGTTGGGAGGGTTCCAAAAAGGAACAATGTCCTCTGCCTGCCTTTCTGTCTGTGACAAAGCTGACCCCCAGCTTCTACCTTGATGACAGATACTTCAGTTCCTCCCTATATGCCACTGGTGCCTTTTAAGCAGCTATTCCAGTGCTGGAACTCAGAGGTAGTGAGTCTGAGTAAGTCCATGTGTGGCTTCTTTAAGAGGAACTGGTAGGGACTCCAGAAGTTTCTTTCACCAACTCAATCCCCACTGGTTTTTACAGCCAGAAGTTATGGGGACTTATCTTCCTTGCATACGAACCCTGGGCTAGGGGCCTGGTATGGGGCTGGGACTCCTTACTCCCGATATATCCTTCCCAAATTTTTATCCACCACACATGGATGTGAGATCAACCTGTTCCATGCCTCTGCCCCTCCTACCAGTCTGGATGGATGTGGTTTCTGTATTTCCATAGTTGTCAGACTTTCCTTCAACTCGATTTCTGACGGTTCTGAGTGATTGTTGTTCTATATTTTAGTTTAATTTTGATGTGGTTATGCAAGGAGGCGAGCCATGTTTACCAAAGGCTCCATCTTGACCAGAAATCCAGAAATTTTTAAAACACTGAGACTGGATAACAGGCATTTGAAGCAGCCTTATTCTCCAGTGTGTCTATTTGGGAATTTCCACTCTTGTAAGAACAATTTTTTTTATATGCAAGACAAATTATATTTTTTAGGAAATATATTTATGAACAAAATGTGACTAGGGTATCCTTTGTCCAGATTAATGGAATATTTTACTCATAAGACACCATAGGTATCTTTTTGTCTAATTGCTATCAGGAGATAAATGATTCTCTTTACTGAAAACTTCAAAGGCAGTAAAGAACGTGGAATCTAGAGGTATGATTTGTAGATCTGGTCTCCAATGGCTTGGAAGTGATGACTGCTAAGCATAGCCTCATGGTCTGCTTGTAAGATACACTAGCTGTTGTTCCAGTGATTTCTGTTGTTGTACTTTATACTTGGTGAGTATGTGCTTATAAGGATTTTGTACTTTCTCCTCCATGAAGAAATGGATTTGATTCATAAGCACGTTCTTAACCCTGCTCTGCTGATTAAAAAGCTTAAGGACCACACAGATTTTGTGGCTTCTGAATGTTCATTCATGAAATTCCAGGAAGGATGAGTATGTTGAAAAATTTTTTTTTCCTAGAAGAGAAACAAGTACAAATCAGAATGACTCAGAATTGAATTATAAATGATTCAAAGCAATTGGGTATTGCTTATTCAAAAGCCGAGGGTGAGGAGGAAATCTTTTGTTTTCAGAAATACAGTGCTCATCTGTAATGGGATGTGACGGCAAACAGACAATAGGGAAAAAGAGTGTGTTAGTTCTAAACCCTTTTTCTGCTTGTTCTGTGTTAGATTTGAGAACTATCTCAAATAATGGTAAGAGACAGGAGGGGCTAACAAAACAAGAATGGGTGGGGGACAGGCATTTCAGAGAGTTTGGGACAAAATGAAGAAAGAGAGAAAAGGAAAGAAAAGACAAGCAGACCGGACCCACTGATGGGAGCTAGGCACATTCACGACTGCTAAATTGGTCTCCTGCATGCTCTAATTCCTGCTGCATCCCAGACTGATAACACGCCTTGATAAAAAGAAGAAAAGAAAGAAAGAAAAAAATTCACGTGGGAGGCTGTGAGTGCACACAGTGACTGTTCTGAGCTCCCTCCACAGGCAGACGTGGATCAATAAATCAATAGAAAATGTTCACTGGCTGTAAAATGGGTAGAGAATCCAGTGTCAAGCTGCTCCAAGATGGGTGGGCAGCAGGCTTGCTGTCTGCTGAAAGGCCAGAGTGACTATCACCTTGAGATGAGATCAGTGACCAAAAGCCTAACAGCCCTTTGAACTCTGAGTCTATGATTGAGGACCTGAGCAAGGCTTAAAACAGTCCCAGTGTGACCCTCGGTGACATCCCCTCTGCTTTGTGCATCACTCCTCCCTCCCCAACACTCACACCTCTTAGCTGGGCTGGTGGTTTGCCATGTGGGGCCTGGCTGCTGTCTGCCCCTGGCCTGCTGTGCCCTGTCGTTGAAGTACAGGCTACAGGAGACTGAATCAGAAATTACTAGATGCCCCAGTGGTAGGAAGCATCGATCGGAAAGGGTAGGGATTTTCTGCACAACAGTTGGATTTTTCCTTTTATATAAAGGGGGTTTAACATAATACAGGTGGTGTTTTCTCTGCACAGCTCTGTATGTTAACCCTTGCTTTCGTGGACTTAACCTAAAGCTGCCACAGGGGTGGCTGCAGTAGGTCTTTCTGAAATTCAGATAAGTGTTTTGTGTTTGAAGGGCAACTGGGTCAGGCCAGCCTGGCTGTGTGAGGGTGGCCACTGCTCCCCTCATGGCTTTTATCTTCAGCTGCACCTGGGCCAGTGGGCTGTAGTGTGGGTGGGTTTCCGCACAGGGCAGGGGACAGCTTCACTCCGGAGTTCCTGCTTCTCAGGCAGGCAGGGGATGGTGTTATGTGTATTCCTTGTCCTCTCTGTGACCCGGTTCTCACTTTTGAGGATGCAGGTCTCCTTAACCTCTTGTAATGGAGGCCAAGTACTCACTTTGGGTTCAAACACTGTGCCATCGACCTCCCCCTTAGTTCCCAGAATGTGGCTCTGTCCCGAAGACACAGATGGCTCATCCTGGAGAAAATGTAGAAAAAACATTTTGGGTAATATTTCAGCTTAGCATTCAGATAATTTACCAACAGCTGGTCACATGTACAGTATATATATATCTTACTCATTTCTTAGTTTTTTTTTATTCAATAAATGCTTTTTCATTTTCTACTACCTGCCACTCCTACTATGTGTTTGACCAGGGATTTTCAATTTTTTTGATCTCATAGCACACATAAAGTAATTACTAAAATTCTGTAGCACACCAAAAATATATTTTTACCAATCTGACAAAAAGTTAGGTATAATTTTGATTTATTTACATTGGACGGCTATTGTGTTGGCTGTTGTTATTTTTAAATTTGGCAATCTAAGGGAAAATAGATCAGTGCCCCTGACTAAATAGTCCGGCATTGTATGTTTTAAAAATTCTTATGGCACACCAGCATGCACACCATGGCACACCAGTTGAAAATTGCTATATTAGGCAATGGGCAAAAAGATGAAGAAAACACTGTGCTAGTCCTTGAGGAAAGGGGGGGTCCCTAAAAATGATTTATAAAACTTCTGTTTCTAGCATGTCTAGAAGCTCTTATTTTTTAAAAAAAGACTTTAAAAAAATCCATGAGATCTTATCAATGTTTCTAAAATAGACGTGGCAATATTTTGGACAGTGAGAAAAAGTAAAAAGATATATTAGATACATAATTAATGAAGGCTGCATGGCATAATCAGAAATACATTGGAGAATATTTATTCACTCATGCATTTATTCTCTCATTTATTCTACAAATGTTTATTGTCTATTCTGTGCCTGGTAAGCTACCAATATTGAATTGTCCTGGGGGATAGCAGATATTCAACATGGAGTCCTACAGACAGATGTACAAAGGTATAGACTACTATTAGGGTATGTTGCGGGGTGATGCAATTTAGATGGGGTGGATTTCAGTGAAGGCTTTAGGTTGAGAGCTAAGGAGAAGAGAAGTAGGGACATGGGCTGGGCCTCTCATTTTGGTCCTGTCACCAGCCATATGTGTGACTATCGGCAAGACCCTTGTCTTCCTGGGCCTATGTTTTCCCATCTGTCAAATGAGGGTGTTGCATTAGATAATGTATGTGAATGCTTTCAGCTCTGATGTATAATTTCTTACAAAAGTTCACTTATGTGAAGGCTAGAAATAACATTCTTAGGAGTGATTCAGATATTTCCCAAAGACTACAGAGTTATTGGTTGTTGCTCCGTAACCTCAGTGAAGACAATCATATGGAAAACAGTTAGATAGTGCTATTTCCCTGGCTCCTACTCTGGTCCTAGAAAAGATGGCTTGAATAATCTTGGGGTCATGGGAAAAGACTGTGGTAGATTGGATTGTATATGATGTAGGCATGAGGTTTGATTACCACACTTCAGTTTCCAGTTCAAAAAAGAGAGAAAAGTGGACAATAGCCTGCATATAGAAACACTAATAGGCTTCTCATTTCTCAATACCTGTGTGCCCGGCGTTGAGCTTGGTAGTGAGGGAGGGAATGATGAATCAGACTAGGATTCTGTCCTCGTGAAGCTATTTAACTGAATTTGTAAAAAAAGAGTTGTATTTAAAAATTTGAATAATTGTAGATATTTGACCCATGTACACTGAATACAGAGCTGATCCATATGAAGATTTACACAATCATGTCAGAGCCCGTTGTCTTGTTCCATCTCATTATGGCTGCCCATCTCTACTTACCTTCTTACCTGGACAGATGGAGACACACTGATTCAAGTTAAGATGTTGGCTGGCAAAATCCTTTATTTGTTCAGTGGTGTTAAATGCCAAGTTGCTTTTCTACCTAGAATCCTGATGTCAAAAAGAAGTCCGTGAATTGGGATAGCTAATGTACTTTGGTCAGGGGGAGCGGGAAGGTGGGGCACACAGGCAGAGAGTACACATATATATGAAACTGTTGGAAAATTGTCATTTGAACCGCATCTGTCCCTCCTGTTTTCCTCCAGTCCCAGCTGACACAAGGTGTCACACATGCCAAATAACTCCTAGTCACAACCAATATTAAAAGGTGGTGACTTGGGAACCTATAATCCCTAGGATATGATGATATTAGGAGGTCTACGCCAGGATCTCTTGAGAAGGGTGATAAATGGAGTCACTTTGAGGCACGTCCCCACTGGCTTGGTGGGGTCTGCTAGTGTGTCTAGGAAGCCCTTTAAACACAGCCTTCTTTTAATGTGGACTGTCTCTGATGGTGGCTATGTTTCTAAAGTTCTTTTTTTTATTGTGTAAGTACAGTTGTCTCTATGATATCACCTATAAGTAGAGTTTTACCAAACACAGGCTTTTAAAGGAATTTGCTTTTTAGTTTAGCTGATTAAACTGCTTTTAGGTCTATAGATGGGTAACCTGAGTTTTGTTACCTAGACAGGAGGCCCCTGAATGATCACATAATTACCTGGCAAGTCTCTTGGCCTTGCTGGTGAGCCCTTCTTGCAGTCATCCCAGAGAGGCCTACTGCTTCAGAGTTCAGGCTGTGGCTCTGTAGAGACTTGTGCTTGAATCCTGACTTTCCAGTTGTCAGGTGTGTGGTCTTGTAAAGGTTAATTTTACTCTTTCTCAATCTCAGTTTCCAGATCCAGAAAATGGATTGTTGTGAGAAGTTAATGTGATAATGCCTTTAAAGATCCTGGCAAATAGATAACCCTCAAAAGATGGTGACTCTTGTTATTAATAATAATAACATAAAATTGAGTTTAATATAACATCTAGTCTAAACTTAGCTGTTGGTTAGATCTGAGATCTAATGAATCTGAGATCTGAGAACTGCATGTTTCACGTGTCCCTCATAAGACCACTCTTGGACGTGGGAGAAATGGAAGGATTTTCTTGTTCTGAGCCTCTGTCAATCTGCACACTAGTTACTTTATATCAGCTTTGCTTAAGTGTATCCCTGGTCACCACATTTTTCATCCCTCTGGGCTGCCACTGTTATATACACTTACTGGTTCCTCTTGAGGATACTGGAAGGGTCTCCAGTTTTGATGAGACTGCTGCTCTCCTCAGTATGTGCAGCCAGTCCTCCTAGGAGATCTCTTTACCATTTTCTCAAAGACCCATTTTCTTCTATAGTCTGGCTCAAGGACTTGTGCACAAGACACTGTCATTCCAAATCACCAAAAGTTATGACTGAAGTTTGAAAGCAGATCTAACTTTATATCTCTCAGCCTCTCCCTCCGCACCTGAGCCTTGGGTCCCCTTCTGTCTGTCCACCTCAGCCTCAACAGCTCTCTCTGTGTCCTGAACCTACTACGATTTTCCACTGGCTTGTCAAATATTTCCCAGTCCTAGAACCTCATTGCTAAGGGACTTGGGCTCCAAGACATTAGCAGAAAGAGCTGCTGAGTCCTGTGAACCTGACCCACAGCCAAATCTAGGTGCCGGACCCTTTAGTCATCGTCTGTCTCTCTGAGACCCTTTTTATACTAGTGTTTCAGGTGCATCCTTTTCTGCTCAAACATCACTCGCCCCTTGTGAGGTAGGCAACCCCCATGACCCTTTAGAGAAAAATCAGATTATCTGATGATGTGTGAACTCACAGCCCCCACTTCTCTCTATCTCAGTGCATCCTCTCACTTATCTTTTGGCCTCTGAGACAGGCTGTCTTTCCTTTTCTCTGCCTTACTCTGGATCCCTTCCTCCCCTCCTACCTGGGAGATTCATCTCAGTCATCCCACATCTTCTTCATCTTCAGTCTTCCTCTCCCCATGGTCTAACTCTTTTCTACTTTTAGATTCCCACAGCACATCCTCCAAAAAACTGGAAAACAAAGCAAGCCTCTCTTCTCCACCAAACCCCAAAGTCCTTGGCTGATCTTTCTGTCTATACAGACTTCCTTTTAAAACTGCCTTCCACCCTGGAAGATGTTCTGGATGCTTATTTTAACCTGTTCTTGACTAAGTGGGGAAAAAAGTGAGAACACACAGTGGTTTTCCTGGGCCTGCAAAATTTTTGGCTACCACAGTCAGTCTCGATGTCTGAATGATTCTTTCTTCATTGTCTCTTACATCTGTCTTTGCTGTCTATTTCTACTCCTCCCCACTCCTACCTGGTCCAAGGTCTCTATTACCTCAAACCTGGGATATTGCCTAAACTTTCTAACCTATCTTTTCAATTTAAGGCCAGGTATAAGTAGCTGACAGGTCAATTGTTGTAAAACACCACTTTGGGCATGCCGTACTTCCGCTAGAAAAATTGGGCTAGTTCTCTACCACACACAGGACAACATCCAAAAATTTAAACTTCTATAGGCAGAACTGCCTACAATTAGATCATACCCTTTTTCTAATCTTGTTTCTTTTAAAGGCCCAAGTCTGCCTCCAACTAATGATCACTGAAACACCACCCAACACATCTCAGTGTTCATGCCATTATTGGTCTAGTCTCCCCTTTGAAACAAATTTTCCTTCTTGTTTACTCTTTGAAATTGCATATGTTCCTCTAGACCTGTCCATGTCTTCATCAAGCTCCCACCTGACCTTGACATTGATATATAACTTCTCTTTTATCATCATTTTACTCTGTGTCTTGATGGCTCTCCTTCCCTCCCCAAGTATAAAGGGAAGTCTAAACACTTTATCCAAGAATTTTAAGTAAAATATCTTTGGGTCAAAATTTGCCATTTCACTAGGTACATATAGAATCAAAGCATTTCCTCTTCATCTATTGCCTTAAAATTTTTCAGTACAAATAATACTGTTTATTAGAAAAGATTCTAGAAATACTGATTAGTAAATACAGAAAATCTTGCAACACAGAGATGACTGTGTTAATATTTTGGTATATAACTTTTCAGTATTTTTATGGCACATATTCTTATTTATTTATAAAGTATTTCTAATCATCCATCTACTTCATACAAGGAATAAAATGACAGATTAGAGACATATGAAATCTGCTAGGGTGTGCTGATATTCTATTCTATTTATATATATATTTTTAAAGATTTTATTTATTTATTTTTAGAGAGGGAAGGGAGGGAGAAAGAGAGAGAGAGAAACATTAATGTGCGGTTGCTGGGGGTCATGGCCTGCAACCCAGGCATGTGCCCTGACTGGGAATCGAACCTGCGATGTTTTGGTTCGCAGCCTGCGCTCAATCCACTGAGCTACACCAGCCAGGGCCTACTTATATATTTTATACCTATCTTTATAATATGTAATATTATAAAGTATATTATATGTAATAATAAGTAATATAAAGATATGCATAAAATATTTTAATATATAAATGTAAAATATACAAATGTATATAAGTACATAAGCATACATATGCAATATATGTATTATAGATACATATGCATGTATATATACTTATATAGCATATACATATATTTACAAAAATGAGATCATATTATACATTCTATTTTGTAACTTTCTTGTTGTAATATGTCATCTACATCTCTATCAATAAGTATGCATATACATCACCTTTTTTCTTTTCATCTTAACCATTTTTAAGTGTACAGCACAGTACACCTTATTGTGTGCCAGATCTCTAGAACTTTGTCATCTTGCAGAAATGAAACTCTCTGCCAACAGCCCTCCTTTTCTCCTTTGTCCAAGCCCCCAGCAACCACCATCCTGTTTTCTATTTCTAAGAGTTAGACTATTTTAGATACTGCATCTAAGAAGAATCGTGCAGTCTTTGTCTTTTTGTGACTGGTGTATTTCATTTAGCATAATGTCCTCAAGAGTTATCCATGTTGTTGCATTATGACAGTATTTACTTGTATTTAATTGCTGAATAGTATTCCATTGTATGTATATACCCCATTTTCTTTACCTGTTTATCTGTCAGTGGGCATTTACGTTACTTCCATCTCCTGGGTATTGTGAATAGTACTACAAAAAACATGGGTGTGCACATATCTCTTTGAGATCCTGTCTTTAGTTCTTTTGGATATGTGCAAGAAGTGAGATTGCTGAATCATATGGTAATTTTATTTTCAAGTTTTTGAGGAACCTCCATACTGTTTTCCATAGCGGCCACACCATTTTATATTCCTATAAACAGTGTACAAGGTTTTCAATTTCTTTGCATTCATGCTAATAATTCTTGCCAACTCTGTTTTCTGTTTTTGTTTTTGTTGTTTTAAGGACCCTGCTAATGGGTATGAGGTGATGCCTCGTTGTTGTTTTGATTTGCATTTTCCTGGTGCTTAGAAATGTTGAGCATCCTTTTATATGCTTATAAGCCCTTTGTATATCTTCTGGGAGAAGCATCTATTTGAGTATTATTTGTTTTTTTGTAGCAAAGTCATAGGAATTCTTGATATGTTCTTGCTATTAACCCTTTATCAGATATGATTTGCAAATATCTTCTCCATTCTGTAGGCTGCCTTTTAATTCTGTTGCTTGTTTCCTCTCTTCACAGAATTGTGTAAGTTTCATGTAGCCCTACTTGTCTATTCTTGCTTTTATTTCCTGTGCATTTGGTATCATGTCCAAGAAATAACTGTCAAATCTAATGCCATGAAGTATTCCCTCTATGTTTCCTTCTAAGAGTTTTATAGTTTTAGGTCTTATGTTTTGGTTTTTAATCCATTTTGAGTTAATTTTTGTATCTGGTGTAAGATTAGGGTCCAGCATTATCCTTTTGCATGTGAGTATTCAATTTTCCCGACACTATTTGTTTTGATTAGTGTAGCTTTTTAATATATATTATACCAGGATGTAGGAGGCCTCTAGCTTCATTTTCTTTCTCCATGTTGAGATGTTTAAGGATTGAATTGATGTCTCCTTCAGTCCCTGTGTCTTCCTGTCTGCCAGCTGGATGTCAATGGCATGTGGCTTGAAGTTCATGTTGAGGGTAGCAGAGCCACCGGAACCCTGAGTCCTGGAATGACTGATAGAGCGCAGCACCTATCCTCTCCACCCTGCACCTGCATTGGATGATCAATAAATAAGCCTCCTCCACTTTGTTTGTCTATTGAAACTTTGGTATTTCTATGTCCCAGATGTTGGCCAACATCACATAATACCACACATATGAAGAAGTAATGGGAGTGGGAGCAGAGTGGATACAGTTTGGAGCTAGTTCGCTCCAGGTGCTATACATCAAGTTACCTTTTTTATTGTAAGAAATTACAAAGACGAGGAAAAGAAACTTCCATTCTCTGCATGACAAAGAATATATACACTGATAAACAGGTATCTTAATGGCTCATCTGAATCGGCTTTATAGCCAGAGCTAGAAAATAAAATTGAAATTATTTTTGATTGTTTTCTTCCCTTTGTGGGAAGAAAGTGTTAATGTTAGGACTTTTTATTTCACCTAGCATTTTCATACACATGACTCTCTTTTATCTTCTACACAGCCCTGTGAGGTGATAGAATCTTATTGATTTGGGGCTCAGAGAGGTTTATTGAGTTGCCCAAGGCCACATAATTTCAGATTCAAACTCAGGTTTTCTGAATTCTATGTGATACTCTGTGTGTATCTATAAAATCTCCTTTCCATAAGGAAAAGCAATTTCAAGAACCCTATCCCAGTCAGTTTTTCTCCCTTGCAAAGATGAAAGGAAGGCTGGAGGCATTCCTGGCTCAGGCCACACTGATCAGTGGAGGCCTTTGCAGTAGGTCAGAGCCTCAGTCCATACTTTCAGGTGTGAAAGAAAAAGTTCACTTCTTCATTTTCATGAACTCAAATGAAATCAGACTCAGAACCTTCATCTTGATAGGCTTTTGAGCTATTCAGACTTAATCATTATGTGTACCTTTCCTGTCTCAAAGTAACCCAGGTGGCTATGTGGTGTGTGAGAAAAGAGGGCTAGGGTCTTTTGCATCCAGCCCATTCTCATTGCTGTGGAGACCCTCAGTGGGCAAACGGAGATGTCAGGTGGCTCTGCTTTGCTGCCATGTTTGAGGTATACATCATTTTGGTTCCACCTCCTTAAACTGAGATCTTGCTACTTTGTTTGGGTGCTCCCTCACAGGGTGTGAGCCTCTGTCGTCATCTCCCAGCATTGTTCCTGGAGGGAAATCTCTCTTCTCTATGGTTATCCTGAAAAGTTAAGTACATTATCACTTTGATGAATTGAGGATGTTTCCATAGAAGGGAAAATCCATGGTCTTCCTGCATTTGGGGATTTTGTAAAAATCCTGGAGGCAAAGATAACTAAGGAGTGGGGATCTTCCCTGGAATGGGGCACCTTAGTATACAGATTAAGCACAATCAAATTGGCTTACTACAAAATTTGTTTCAGTCAAAATTGTTCATAATTGCATTGGAGACTCATTCATTCACAAATACTGAATACCTTCCTTTTGCTAGGCTATGATCCAGATGGTGGAGAGATGATGGTGGACGTGGAACTTGTAGTCCAATAGAATAACTTCTGATATGATAGGTGCTATGAAGGTTAGAAAACAAAATAATGAAGGGAGTGTGAGAGAAGGTGGAACAGAGGTGTGTCTCTGAAGGGGCAGTGTTTGAGCTGAGACCTGAATTATGGAAGCTTCATGGTAACTATGAGACCATGCCATGCAGAGGTCTGTGGTTAATATACTTTAGGCAGTGGCATACAGGTTCCAAGGTCCTAAGACTATGGAAAGAAATCTGGATTTTTGTCCAGTCCTGTGATAAGCTTTGGAAGTTTTAAGAATGATGGACTAAAGGCTAGACATGGAACTTGAACTTCCTGTATCAGTTTCTACCTTTCAAGAATTTAGGATTTGGACTTCCATTCAAGATAGAGGTATAGGTAAAAACAGCTCACCTACTTGCACAACCACATCAAAATTACAATGATAGTATAGAAAAACCATCACTCAGAACCATCAGAAATCAAGTTGAATGGAGGTTTGACAACTATGGAATTAAAGAAACCACATCCATCCAGACTGGTAGGAGGGGTGGAGATGTGGAGAGCCTGAACCAGCTGGTCCCACACCCAAGTGTGGTGGATAAAAATTTGGGAGGGATATCTTGCAAACGAGGAGTCCAAGACCCATACCAGGCCCCTAGCCCAGGGTTCTGGTGATAGGAAGAGAAGCACTCATAACTTCTGGCTACAAAAACCAATGGGTATAGCCCTGGCTGGTGTGGCTCAGTGGATTGAGCACCAGCCTACAAACCAAAGGGTTGCCAGTTTGATTCCCAGTTTGGGTACATGCCTGGGTTGCAGGTGAAGTCCCCAACAAGGGACATATGAGAGGCAACTGCATATTGATATTTCTCTCCCTCCATTCCCCTCTCTAAAATAAATAAATAAAATCTTAACCCCATCCAGGGGGTAATGAATTGGTAAAAGAAACTTCTGGAGTCCCAAGCAGTTCCTTTTAAAGAACCCACATGTACACTTACTCAGACTCACTATTTCTGAGCTCCATCACTGGAGTAGCAGCTTGAAAGGCACCAGTGGCATATGGGGAAAGACTGAAGTGTCTGGCATCAAGGCGAGAGCTGAGGGACAGCTTTCTCTCAAACAGAAAGGTGGGCAGAAACCATTGTTCCTTTTCTGAACCCTCCCATCATAGAGTCATAGATCCTGCAGGCAGGTGCCATATCTGAGACTCCATCAATCTGGCTAACACTGTTTGCCCCACACTAGAGATTGACTGAAGCTCAGCACCACCCAACTTATAGGCCCACTCAAGCTGCTAACAGTGACTTTTCCGTATGAATGGCTGGTCTTGGCTCATGCTTCACAACTTCCCAAATTCTCTCAAACAAGTAACAGCCAGGCTCAGTAAGTCCCTAGCCCCTATATCTCTTGCTAAGTGGCCCCAGGCCCAGCATTGCAAACAGCCAGCCTAGATTCACACATTGGCTTCACCTGGGAATCTCAAAGACTAGCAAAAGTATCAGCCATGTGCAGATTGTTTTATAGCTCATGCAGTGTGGCCCTGGGCAGAATACAGGTGGGAACTGATCTTGGCCTATACCACCTGGGAAACCCCAGAGCCTGTGCACCCAGTGGACAGCTACAGACTATGTTGGAGTACTACCACCATGCCCCTGCACAGCTGATTCTCTGCAGAGGACAGGGGTTGGTGGTCAGTGGTCATAGTTAGTCCTCCCAGCTGACTGGCCTAGGTAAATCCCTTCCATTGACCCACCAACAGCAACCAAGGTGCACCTACAAGAGGAGGATGTACTCAGCCCATACAGAGGGTGAACCTCAAGTGCCCAGTTTAGGTGATACGGGAGCCTGTGCCGCTGGACCCTACAGGACACCTACCACATTAGGCCACACCACCAATACAGGGAGTCATAGCAGCTCTACCTAATACTCATACATAGAAACAAACACAAGGCGGCTGCCAAAATGAGGAGACAAAGAAATATGGCCCAAATGAAAGCAAGATCAAATCTACAGAAAAATAACTAAACAAAATGGAGATAAGCAATCTTTTAGATCCAGAGTTTAAAACACTGGTTATAAGTATGCTCAAGGAACTTAGTGAGAATCTCAACATCATAAAAAAGATCTTGTCAGAAATGAAGGATATATTAATTGAAATAAAAAACAGTTTACAGGGAAATAACAGTAGAGGGGATGAAGAAGAGAATTAAAACAATGATTTGGAACATAAAGAAGCAAAAAATAACCAATCAGAACAACAAGAAGAAAAAAGACTACAAAAAAAGAGGATTCTGTAAGTAGCCTCTGGGACAACTTCAAACATTCCAACATTTGCATCATGGGGTGCCAGAGGGAGAACAGAAAGAGCAAGAAACTGGAAATCTATTTGAAAAAAAATGAAAGAAAATTTCCTTAATTGGGTGAAGGAAATAGATATGCAAATCTAGGAAGCACAGAGAGTCCCAAACAAGATACATGCAAAGAAGCCCATTCCAAGACACATCATAATTAAAATGCCAAAGGTTAAGGATAAAGAGAGAATCTTAAAAGTAGCAAGAGAAAAGCAGTTAGTTACCTACAGGAGAATTTCCATAATATTGTCAGCTGATTTCTCTAAAGAAATTCTGCAGGCTAGAAGGGATTGGCAAGAAATATTCAAAGTGATGAAATGCAGAGACCTATAGTCAAGATTGCTCTACCAACAAAGCTATTGTTTAGAATCAAATGGCAGATAAAGAGGTTCCCAGACAAGAAAAAGCTAAAGGAGTTAACCATCACAAAACCATTATTATATAAACTGTTTCTTATTTAAGAAAAAGAAGGTCAAAACTATGAACAATAAAATGGCCATGAATATGTATCTATCAACAACTGAATCTAAAAAACAAACTAAACAAACAAGAAGAATAGAGTCAGAATCATAGATACGGAGAGTGTTTTGATGGTTGCCAGATGGGAGGGGTGCTGGGGGAATGGGTGAAGAAATGAGGGGATTAAGAAATACAAATTGGTAGTTACAGAATAGCCATGGGGATGCAAACTACAGTACAGGAAATGGAGAAGCCAAAGAACTTATACGCATGACCCATAGACATGAACAAATGTATGGGTGTTCCTGAAGGGAATGGTGGGTGCTGGGTGGAGGGGTGGCAAACGGGGAGATATTGGGACCACTATAATAGTATGATCAACAAAATATAATTTGAAAATAATAAAAAAATGATGGAAAGAACAGAATTTAGGATTCAACTGGAGAGGCAAACCCTATGTACAATAATACTAGAGTTTGCTTTATCATATTGAAATCTCACAATAGCCTTGTGAACTGAATCGGACAGGTAAGGAAACTATAAATCACTTATGCAAGTCAGTCTTTGAATCTGGTCCTATTCTTCCTACATGACTGTCTTAGGTACTCCTATTGATTCATTAGGAAGCTGATCCTGTCTGGGCCCTGCTCTTGGTTGAGCTATTCACTAGTGCCATCCCCCACCCACACCCAGTATGCCTCTCTACCTTGCATATATTTTTATTATTTTTTAAATATTTATTTACTTTTAGACAAAGGGGAAAGGAAGGAGAAAGAGGGGGGAGAAACATCAATATGTGGTTGCTTCCTGTGTGCCCCCTACTGGGGACCTGGCCTACAACCCAGGCATGTGCCCTGACTGGGAATCGAACTGGCAACCTTTGGTTTGCAGGCCGCCATTCAATGTACTGAGCCACGTCAGTCAGGGCTCTACTTTGCATATATTTTTAGTGCTGCACACATTTTGAACATATTTGATGTTGTGAGTTCTTATAACAGTCAGAGATTGCTTTGTTCCTTTTTACACCCTAAATGAACAAAATGGGCATTCAAACCTGTGTGTTGATTGAGTGCATTTCAGCTATAAGCACTGACTTATGAAAGGAAAACAAGCTGGGCATGGGCTGGCAAGGTGAAGGAGACCCTCATGGACAAAGGGATTTGTGTTTGCATCTGGAGATGACAGGGGAACATTCTAGGCAGCAGGCCCAGTGGAGCAGAGGCACTTCTTGGCTCCTGAACCTACTGAGCATGGTGCATACGAGCAGAGAAGGTGAGGGTCAGTGGAGAAAAAGTGTGCCCAATGGAGGCAGTTCATGCCCAGGAGCAGGAGTGATATGGCTGGAGAATGATCTGGGACCACATGATAGAGGGTTACAAATGCCAGGCTCTGGAATGAGAATTTATTGGGTAGACGGTGAGGGGATCCAATGAGGGTTTTTTAGTTGGGACAATCACATGATGAAGCTGGTATTTTAGAAAACTTGAGCTGATTCTCGAGGACCTCAAGAACAAGAGATGAGAGAAGTCAGAATATGTGAGAGAAGCCAGGAGGGATTTTTCACAGTTTGGGCTTCAGGTAATAAGTTCTTGGGGGAAGGTGGTGGGAATGGAAGAGAATGCACAGCGGCGTGGCAGAGCATTAGGCAGGCTCCCATGCCAAAGAGAGCCTTCACTGCCACTGAGGAAGTTGGTATGAGATTCCCGTGAATTCATATCCTGGTTCTGTCTCTTACTGGGATGTTTTGAGGGTTGAGAAGAATAACATATATAAAGTATCTGAATGACATGTGTTGAGCAAGTGGCATCTCTTGCCTATCACCAGGAGTGGAAGTCTGGACGCTTCTGCTGCATCCTGGTATTGGAGTTACCATGGAAAATACAACATGGTCAGTGCAACATGGATGGAACAGCAAGATCAGCTTCAGCAGTTGGCGTTGGCCCACATGGCCAGGGAATTCCTCCCAGTGGGAGGTGATGCCGGGCATTTGTGCTGCAGCAGAGGACCCCATCCTCTTCCTGG
This sequence comes from Tonatia bakeri, assembly GCA_004024845.1. Taxonomy (NCBI): domain Eukaryota; kingdom Metazoa; phylum Chordata; class Mammalia; order Chiroptera; family Phyllostomidae; genus Tonatia; species Tonatia bakeri. The sequence continues at coordinate 18,742 of PVIA01012652.1, read as the reverse complement.
AGGAGTGGAGTGGCCAGGTGCCATATGAAACACACCCTTAGGCAGAACAAAGGAGCACACATTAAGCCTGAACAGAGAAAAAAATGTTCCCATGTAAGGTGATAAGCCCAGCACAGGCTGTGAGGGCTCCTTTACTCTTAGTAAAGAAAATGTCCTAGGACCCAGAAAAGCTGCATTCATGAGACTGCCTTTCCCAACAAAGTGAGCCATCTATGTACACCTGTGGATGGGTTGGTGTGATGGTTAAAGGCATGAACTTTGAAGTCAGATCTGGGACTCAGTCTAAATTGTAAGCTTCATAAGAATAGGAGCTGTGACTGCCTGTTCATTTTATCTCTCCAAGAGGGCCTGTCCCAGGGCCTGCTATGTGGTTGGTGATGTGTCAATTAATGAACTCTGGCTACATGGTTTACTAGTTTCATGTCTTTGGGGAAATTGCTTAATCTCAGTTGTCATCTTTAAAAAGGGGAAAATTATACTAGATCGCTGATAAGTTTTGATGAGAATTAAATGAGTTAATAAATGTAAAGTCTCACTTGGAAAAGTGCCTTGTGTATAGAGAGTTAATCAAAGTTAGCAGCTTTATAACTACTAATGTTATTTTATTAATTAGAACAAGCTTTGGGGCTTATGGAAAAGAGAAAAGGAGTTAGCTAAATTAATTTTGCTAAGAAGACCTTAGTCCCCATTGGAATAGAATATTTTGAACATCATGCCAATCAATGAATCACTGAGTCTTGCTGGTCTCCCCATTCTCAAAACACTTTGGGATTCACATGTATACTCAGTTTTACTTGCAAATGATAGTCACAGATTATTTAGTGAGAGTTACAAAGGGTCATTTTGGTTTTTCACGCTGCTGATAACTTCCCAAATGCAAATAGTGGATTTCTGTGACAGATATTTTGTCAGCAACCTGACATATTTTTGTTAGCTAATTCAAGTAGTCATCACACCTTCCTTGGCATGTTAAAAGCTTTCAACATCATAATTACCTACTCATTTCAATCACTATTTCTTCAACAATCAGCCACCATGGCAACTACTTTCAGGAAATTTAAAAAAGTAGGAACACATTATCCTAAGTCCTCTGGCCATTTTGTGAAAAAACAAACAAGTGGGCAACCTGAAACATGGCATTTTATTGGCAGCCATTTTGGGGAAATATGTGCAATATAGCAATTTGACATTACAAAATAATCTAGAAGACAAAGGAAATGAGTCTTCACAGGTAATATATATTACATTCTTGGTTTTGACATACTACCTGCTTATGAACTACATACAGGTTGTACTTCTATTTATAATGTACTTTTCATGCATTATTCTTTCATTACAGTATTCCTTATCAATAAATTTCCTATTGGGAATTTATTAATGAACTATATCTATATAAGTATCTCAGAATTAAAGATTCTTAATAAATTTATTATAATTAAGGACTTAGTAAATTAAAAGTGTCTTTCATACCCACTTGAATATGACAGATTGATTTGTGAACTAAAGACTTGATCAAGTGTAATTTTCTTGTCACTCCAATTACTGCTGATACTGAATCTGACCAGCTCCATTCCATCTTGGTGGTGGTAGCACTGCTGGATGAGCTAGTGGTGTAAATATCAGAATCAGACAGAAGTGAGTTTATGCCTTGGCTCGACCACTTATCTGTTGTGGCCTTGAGTAATATTCCCATCTCCCTAAGACTTTTGCTCTTTTATAATACGGGGATAATAGTACTTATATTGTAGGTTTATTGTGAGGATAAATGAGATCAGGTTTGTAAAAAATGCTAATTACAGAGAGCATGTCATAGTAAATGCTCAGAAAAAAGAAACAAGATGATATGATTTTTATTGCTAGAGACAAATACTACAAAAGTGAGTAGATCAAAGTATACTGGAGAGTCTGTGAAGCAGGTGTAGTAACAGTTGGAAGGTTTTCACCACAACATAAAGAGAAACTAAGTGTTCAATACTGGTCAAAGGGTCTTATGGAATAGTCCCAGGGAAATGACCTGTCCAGATCTTTTCATCCTTCCAGAATGATGGCCATTATAGAGGCTATGTCAATTTCAATGAAAAGCAACTAACTAACAGTGTGAAAAGTTGGCTAACCAAATAGCTATTAAACAGAAGCTTTGACTGCCAAAATATGTGATGCCAAAACATTGGTTTGGAAACCTTTTCATACTTAATTGATCAATTTTTTGTGGGTTGAATTGGCTCTCATTATATAGATGGAACCATCAGCCTGGGCATATACTTATATAAGAAATGTGTATTTAAACTTAGAGGGATGAATTAGAAATTTTAGCAAAATGATAGTTATTAAATTCAAGTCAAAGGCTTGTCAAAAAACAGACAGGGCATTGATATTGGGGGGAGAAAGGAGGAAATGCATTACTAAGTAAAATAGTTTGATAGTTTGCTACTCCAACTATTAGTCTATTGGATTTATATAGATTTTTGAATCTCATAAATCTGTCTATTCCCCAGTTGTTTTTACTGCTATAAACAATTAAAAATGTTACTTAATTTGTAAGACAATTCTCTATGTTCAAGATTTTCTTGGACCAAAAAAACATACAAGTGCTTGATAATTTCTGTTTATTTTATTCAGGGTCTCATGTTTCTTTATTATAGAAAAAATGTGAAATTATTTTTGGAAATATAGTGGATTTAGGTCTGTGTACAAAAATAAATTACTGCTTAAGGGGCCAGAAGACAAGGTGATATTATGTGTTTAATTTGCTCAGTTATGAAAGAACCTTCAGGGTATTGGGTTATGAAAAACAGTGGTTATTTTGAGAGAAAATGGAACCAAATTGGGTGGATTTTAAACACTTTCTGATGCATTTAGTATTGGATGCAACCTCCAGGATGGGGCGGGGGGTGGAAAGCTGTTCCATTGTTTGTTCTATCCACTTTGGGGAAATGCTCCTGTCTCTCTTTCTGTTCTGAACACAAGCATTTCACTAGATTGCTTTCTTGGAAATGGCAACAGAAAATGGTAGCAATAATAGGTTTTAAGGTGCTTGGCGGTGAATCATGCCATTTTATAAATTCATCTCCTTACACTTTATTTCCTTGCTGTGAGATAATTTAGACGAATGTCAGCAAGGGAAAAAGAAAGTGATTGGTGATTCCACCTCCCCCAATAAAGCAAATTCCTAATTTTCTGTCTTTTATCTTTTGCCATTCTTTTGTGCTCCTCTTTGGCCTTGTCAAAACATATCGTTCAGTTAGAGACTAAAAATATTTTCCCATCGATTGGGGTTATTGATTTTTTTAAATCTGTACTTTGGCTTGAAGAGCGCGGGTGAAGGGTGAAAGTTCACCAGCTTAGTCTGCCGTTTTATCTGGACAGCAGAAGAATGTATTGGCAGCAGATTTGATTTACCTTGTTGGGCAGTTGTAGACACTTCAGCCACTGGAGACAATCCTCTAGCATGTCCTGTCTTTTTTTTTTTTTTTGTGCCCAGTAACTCTTGAAAGATCCACCTTCATATTGATTTTATCTTTGTTTCCAAGGCAGAGGGTTTTTTTTTTTTTTTTTTTTTTCATTTTAGGATTCCCAAATTAGACCTTTAACAGGATGGCAGGTACATATTGGGGTTTGGCCACTCTGCTCATTTGGCTTAAGCCTCACATCATGTCCTCTCATGATGTCACAGCAGAATCTTATGTGACTGAATCAAATTTGCTGAGATATTTCTTTCTCCCCATCATAGCTGGTCAGGCACAAATGCTCGGGGCAGTATTTGACTCAGGCAGAAATGCTCTGGGCAGCGTTTGACTCCTAATTTGAGTCTAAGGATGGCACCTAGCCTTCCTAATGAGCACCAGAAATGTGGAAGGTGGCACCACAGCCATTGTCAGAGAGAAAAGAGTGTTGTGAGGGTAGAAGGTATGGTTTCTTTCTTGATTAGAATCTCAGCTTTAGTGCATGCCAGCTGGGTGACCCCGGGCAAATTGCCCAATCTCTTAGTGTTTTCGTTTTCTCATTTGTAAAACGGAGACAGAAATCGTACCTATTTCCTCAAGTGATTTTAGGCTCACATACACAAATACATGTAAAGGGTCTAGAAAAGGCCCTGCTACGCTGCAAGTTCTCAGTTAATGCCAGCTAATGCTATGATCACAGACAAAGAGGCTGAAACTAGTGTGGAGGGAATGTGAAGAAACACAAATTTTCACAGAGGAAGAAGAGAGAACTGACTCTCAGTGTCAGGGATTTTGAGTCTAGTGCCACAGCTGGCTTCCTGATTCTGCTGCAATTCTGACCATGTGGTCTTGGCTACTTATTTGGGTTCTTCTGGTATCGGGTGTGGAAGGTGTAAGGTGAAACCCAGAGTTGCTGATCAGTGGAGCTGCTGGCCTCACTCTGCCCTGTGGAGAAGCAGCCTGGATTTTCAGGCCCTGCCTTTGTGTAGCCGGGGCACGTCACACTGTGCACTCAACCCTGCCAGAACCTAGGACCATCATTCAACATGAGGCAAATGTACTTAAAGCCCAGAGGACAGGCCTCCCTCAGAGAGGAAGCACCATGGTGGATAGTAGTTCTAGAACTTCAGTGTGTGTAAGATTACCTAGAGCAGGGGTGTTAACTCATTTTCACCAGGGCCACAAAAGCCTCATGGTTGCCTTCAAAGGGCCAAATGTAATTTCAACTCCTTAACAGTTAAGGAGTAGTTACATTTATACAGCCCTAAAATTACATTTGGCCCTTTGAAGGCAACCTTGAGGCTGATGTGGCCCCCAGTGAAAATGAGTTTGACTCCCCTGACCTAGAGAGAACATGATTCAGGAGTGCTGGGCCTGTGTTTTTAACAAGCAAGTCAGGTGACTTGGATGCAGGAGGTCTTAGTCCATACTTAGACCAATGATGAGACTGTAGAAAGAGCTAGGGCTGTGGACAGGGACAGACTTGGGTCTGAATTTGCTTGTCAGTTACACTTGGGTGGTCAAGTCATTTAATTCCTCTGAGTCTCCACTGTAAAATGGACAAGTTGAATAATAATATATCATAAGTGTTTAGCATAGTGCCTAATGCCTAGGATGTGCTTCATAAATGCTAAAGCTCCCATCCCCTTCCCGGATTCTATTTGCTGTCTTGGGCTCCAGAGAATTTTATACTCTGTTGGAATTAATTTGTCTTTATTTCTCCTTCCTTACTCATGCCTGTTGTTGATTTCCTGTCGGAACTGCACCTGCTCTTACTATCCCCTTGTAAACACTTTCCTGTTTAGATAAGGTTGACCTTATTCCTACAAGCCTTTGCTCTTTCTTTCAGTTATCTGCCCTTAATGACATGCTGGTGGCGTTCTGACATCTGGCTGGGTCTGTGTGCAGCACTGAGGACTCGAGTTCCCCTTGCCTTTCCTTGAGCAGCAGGACTTTAGTAATACAAGAGGCCATATCTTGCTTTTGTCTGCAGCGTAGCTAATGTTTCTCTTTCCTCAGCCTCTGCTTGACTCCCAGTGTTGGCATTTCTTGACTGCCCTCTCCACCTCTCAATAACATAGTTATGTGCTCCCATGATCTGACCAAGAAAGGACAAATTGGCTAACCACCCTGAGTTAGCAGATATATCAGCCAGTAATGGGCAGTAGCATTTATTTTTTACCTTTAATATCTAAACCTGGCTAGATAGACAAAGCTGTGTTTTATGTGGAGGTGAAGGCATTGAATTAAACTGATGTCAAAACAGTTGACCTGCTTGGTTTCTTCACTCAAACACATGATTAATTGTGAGTATAGGGAAATGCCATATCATGTGTTTGGTCAATCAGTCCAAATGGTAGTTCTCTGTAAACATGGTGTTTAGCTTTAATAACTGGAAGACTTATAGGCCAAAGAAAGATAAGCTAGATGCTGGTCCTATAAGCAGATACTCTTGTGGGAATGCCACTAACATGTCAGCTAGGGGGGAAAAAAAAGGCACAAAGCAAAGGCTTGTAGGAATAATGTCAACATCACTAAAACAGGAATAAACTGTCAACTAAATGGAGAACTAGAAAAATATCCTGGAAAGATGTTTACTATAAAGAATGTATGAAGGAATAATGATCTCAGTAGGTCACTTCAGTTATGGACTAGTCTAAATCTATGATGATTTCATCTCAAGATTCTTAACTAATTTCATCTTCAAAGACCCTATTTCCCAATTAGGTCACATGCTAATGTTCTGGGTAGACATGAATTTTGTGGGGATTTATTCAACCCATTATGGCACATAGGACCAGTAGCCTTGATACAGCTCCAATCTATAATAAAAATTCAGAATCTGGGAAGTATGAGGCCACCTCTTCCTGACTCTGTCTCATTCTACTGTGAACACCTTAGGGGCAGGGACACTGTAGAGAGGTTTGCAGAGCACGCGCTCGGTAAGTATTTTCTAAAAGAGTAAACTAGGGATGGCAGGTCAGAACCAAGAGAAGTCCCCAAGGATGAAGTCATTTCAGGAGTATCCATTTCTACATCTTCCATAACCATTTTAATGTGCTATGAACAGTCAAAACGTGAGTCCAGTTTTGTGGCCAAGTGGACCATTTGAATCACAAATATTTAATCCAGTACAAAAACAGTTTCTCTGTTGGAGGAAGATTAAAAACAGAATTGCATGTAGTGTGTTGGCATCCTGAGAAGAGGGCACATATAGATGTACTTGAGTGAAAATATGCACTGAAACAGTATTAACATGTTAAAAAGGATAAACTATGGTATTGAGCAGGGAAAGAATCAGGACGATTGGTCAAACTCAAAACAGATTTAGTTGAGTGGCCATAGTTGGGAAGGATCCGTTAAAACGAACTAATTTATTCACATTTTTAACCCTTTAGAAACAAGATAGATCACCCATCTTGAGTGGTTTAAGGCTATAGTCACAAAGTGATAAATAGGTGCATAAAGACGGAAACATTCAGTCCATTTGGGTATGGTACTCTTACTAGTTCCTGAAAATTGACCTATTTTATTGCATCCTTTTTACAACCAATTCCAGGTGGCTGAATTGAGTATATTTTTCATTCTGACTTGTTGACTTCTGGCCCATTAAGGCAGCCAATCCAATTAGGCAGGTTTTCTCTTGCCTTGCCCTTGACAGAGCATCTGATTGGCTCACGGCTCTTGCTAAGTGACAGGCCTTCCACAACTGTGAATTATCTTTCTTAAAGGGATCTTATCTCTGGTTCTGTCTTTAAAATGCCTGCATTTTTTTCTGGTTGTGCTTAGGCCCAGGTTTTAGGGTGTTTCTCTTTCAAGTACTTGAGCTTGATTATTTGACATTATAACCTAGGTAGAGTGATGAGTCAGCTGGGTTGCTAGGGTGCACATTTTGACACAGTTCTTGGAATACCAACTGTGAGAGCCTGAATAATGACCCCCTCCAAAAGACATCCATGTTCTAATCTCTCAAACTTGTGAGTGTTAACTTATATGGAATAAATGAATAAATAAAAATAAAAGGACTTTGAGGATGTGATTAACCTAAAGATCCTGAGATGGGGAGATTATCCTGGATTATACAGGTGGACCCTAAGTGTAGTGGCATTGTATTTATATAAAGAAGATTTGACACAAACACACACAGAAAGGAAGTCATGTAAAGGAAGCAGAGGGAAGAATCAGAGAAAGAAGAGGCTAGGCCACTGGCTTTGAAGGGGGAGGATGGGGTCATGAGCCAAGGAATACAGGTCTAGGGGCTGGAAAAGGCAAGGAAACATTCTTTTTGAGAGGCTCTGGAGGGAAAGTGGTCCTGGCAACATCTTGGTCTGGGCCCAATAAAACTGATTTTGGAATTTTGGTTTCTAGAACTGTCAGAGAATAAATTCTGTTGTATCAAATTTGAGATAATTTATTATAATAGTCACAGGAAACTTATACATCAAACAAGACCATCTCTGCTAGGACTAAATCCCTGGTTCTGAGTGATATACTTTGCAGGTTGACTGACACCAGCTATGCTATTTTTCATGTATTTGTCTATACATGACAAATGTATGAATGTGTATTTGAATGTTATTTTTGAACTTTAACCTTATCTGAGCTATTGTCTGAAAATATTTGTTGAGATTTGCTGGACTAAAATGAGAGACTTTGTAACTAGGTTCCTTGATCTATTAAGACTTTTTTGGACTTCTGGCCAAGATGGAGGAAAAGGTAGACACACTGTGTCTCCTCACACAACCAAAAGAAGGACAACAACAAATTTAGAAACAAAAAACAACCAGAACTGACAAAAAATAGAACTGTATAGAAGTTCGACAACCAAGGAATTAAAGAGGAAACATTCATCCAGACTGGTGGCGGTGGTGGGAGGGGTGAGGAGATGGGCAGCCAGGGGGAGACGACTTGTGGTAAGGTAGTGACTGGAGGACTGGGGCTAGTGGTCCCACATTTGCATACAGACAAACCAGGAGGAACAACTGGGGAGTGAGACAGACTGTGCAACTTAGGGTTCCAGTGCGGGGGAAATAAATCCTCACACCTCTCACTGAAAACACCTGTGGGGGTTGAGGCAGCAGAATAAACTCCCACCCTCACAAGACAGTTTGTTGGAGAGACCCATAGGGTCTTAGTATGTACACAAACCCACCCACCTGAAAATCAGCACCAGAAGGGCCCAATTTGCTTGTGGGTAGTGGGGGAAGTGACTGAAAGCCAGCACAGAGTGGAGCAAATGGCATTGTTCCCTCTTAGACCCCTCTCCCACATATAGCGTCACAACACAGTGACGAGGTTGCCCTGCCCTGGTGAACACCTAAAGCTCCACCCCTTACTATGTAACAGGTTTGCCAAGACAAAAAAAAAAAAAAAAAAGATGGCCCAAATAAAAGAACAATTCAAACTCCAGAAAAAATACAACTAAGTGACGAAGAGATAGTCAACCTATCAGATACATGGTTCAAGACATGGGTTATCAGGATGCTCCAGGGACTCACTGGGTACTTCAACAGCATAAAAAAGATCCAGGCAGCAATGAAGGTCACATTATGTGAATTAAAGAAAAATCTACAGGGAACCAACAGTGATGAGAAGAAAACCAGGACTCAAATCAACGATTTGGAGCAGAAGGAAGAAATAAACACTCAACCAGAACAAAATGAAGAAACAAGAACTCAGAAAAATGAGGAGAGGCTTAGGAACCTCCAGGACATCTGTAAATGTTCCAACATCTGGATCATAGGGGTGTCAGAAGGAGAAGAGGAAGGACAGGAAATTGAAAACTTATTTGAACAAATAATGAAGAAGAGCTTCCCCAGTCTGGCAAAAGAAATAGACTTCCAGGAAGTCCAGGAAGCTCAGAGAGTCCCAAAGAGGTTGGACCCAAGGAGGAACACATCAAGGCACATCATAATTACATTACCGAAGATTAAAATTAAGGAGAGAATCTTAAAAGCAGCAAGAGAAAAGGAAAGAGTTGGCTATACAGGAGTTCCTGTTAGACTGCCAGCTGATTTCTCAAAAGAAATCTTACAGGGAAGAAGGATCTGGAAAGAAGCATTCCAAGTCATGAAAGGTAAGGACCTGTATCCAACATTACTCTATCCAGCCAAGCTATCATTTATAATAGAAGGGCAGATAAAATGCTTCTCAGATAAGGTCAAGTTAAAGGAGTTCATCATCACCCAGCTCTTATTATATGAAATGTTAAAGGGACTTACCTAGACACACTGGTAGATCAAAAATATGAACACTAAAATGACAAAAACTCACAGCCGTTAACAACCAAACCTAAAGAAAAACAAAACAAACTAAGCAAACAATTAGAACAGGAACAGAATCACAGAAAGGGAGATCACATGGAGGTTTATCAGTGGGGAGAGGGAGGAGGATAGAGGGTGATGAAAAGGTACAGGGAATAAGAAGCATATATGGTAGGTACAAAATAGACAGGGGGAGGTTAAGAATAGTATGGGAAATAGAGAAGCCAAAGAACTTATATGTACGACCCATGGACATGAACTGAAGGAGGGGAATGCAGGTGGGAGGGGGTGCACAGGGCAGAGAGGAATAAAGGGGGGAAATGGGACAACTGTAAAAGCATAATCAATAAAACATATTTTTTTAAAAATCCAGAAAAGACTTTTTTGTATCAAGATTACCCAACCCTGAGGTTACTTACTGACCCTCATTTTCACTTAGCTGTGTGGACACTTAGCACATCACTTATCTGCTCCTTCTTGAAATTCTCTTCTTCCTTGGAACTTCATTGTTTGTATTAGGGTTCTACGGAGAAACAGAACCAATAGATTTTTCTATCTATCTATCTATCTATCTATCTATCATTTATCTATCTATCATCATCTATCTATCATCTATCATGTGTCTAATAGTTACATATACACTGTGCAAATACATTTATTATAAAAATTGGCTCACATGATTGTGAAAGTTGACAAATTCCAAGATCTGCAGTTGGCAAGCAGGAGACCCAGGAGAATGGTAAGAGATGGCTGGTTGTTTGGTGATTTGGGAGGGAGCCTGAGAATGTGGATACTTCTTATACTGACGTTTGTCCACTTGTCCTGTTTTGAGTCCCATCTACCCTTTATGTCATGGCAATGGAGGTCTCTAATTCCTGAGCCTCCCCAGGATGCTGTGGGGGTAACTGTTGTATTTCTTACTCTTCTCTGCAGGTATTTATTTGTTAAGTTTCAGCTCTGTTAATTCCTTCAATTGTTTCCAACTTCAAAATTTATTTTGCTTTTCACTTGTTGTTGTCTTCTCATTTTCTTTACATTTGAAGGTTTGTAATTTATACATACTTTTAATTATATTTTAGTGTCGTGTTTGGGGGAACCAGGTTGAGCAAAGGTGTAAAACATGCCTTGTTTAATCAGGAGTTTGGGAGGGTCACAGTTTCTTGCTAACTTTGGAGCGTCTTGATTTTTTTAAAAAGCAAGGCAATGATTTTAAAAGACAGATGTGGCATCTTATTTGAAAACATATTTTTATTTATGAAGGAAAAATTTGTGGAGTAATGGGTTAAAGTCAGTATATTTTCATTCATCAGAAAAGTGAGGGCCACGCCAGCCCTGGTCTTGCTCAGGCACATGCAGGAGGAGGGCCCATGGCTCAGACTGAGACTTCCTTTCACATGACTGGACATCCAGAGAAAATTGAAAGCTTTCATCAGTCACCCAGATGTTTTGTCTGCATGTCGAGAACCATGCAGAGGTGCCTAAGTATCTGAATGTTTGGTGTCCTGTAGACAACATATCTGTATAACTGCCTGAATTTCTCTCATCTAATTTTTATGTTTGGCCTCACGGAGATGCAGCCATAGGCTGACCAAGTACATTACTGATATGTCGATTACAGTGGGATCTGAGTGTTGTAAATTAAAGATCACACTTTTTTTCCCCCCAGGCTGTTTGATGCCTGCAGTCACATTTGGGTTCATGTTTAGTCCATGTTTTGGAAATGTGAAATTGTTTTTAAAAAGATAAGGGTTAATTTCTGGAGAGCGGGCATGTGTACTAGAGGTGGTCTGCTGTAGTGCAGCCTGCCAATCAAAGTCTGCCAGCAATGTCATTCAAGGTCAGAGACCCAATGAACCGCCAATCAAAGTCTGCAGGGCTGTTCATGTTCACTTGTCAGTGTTGGAAAGAGGTCAGTCTCTCGGTGGTATGGCTAGTTTGTGAACAATGAGAGTATTTCAGTGGTCAGAAGCACATTCTGCCGTCTACTCCCTGGAGATTGCAGGATGCTTGCCAAGGTTTTTTTATCCTACAGGGATACAAGGCAGGATAGTGGAAAAAGCCAACAGTATTTTTAAAAACTGAGTTATGGATTTTAAATTCTAAAAGCAAACATGGCACCTAGTTAGGACATACCTTTTTAAAATATTTGCTTAAGTATCTGTCTATAATGAGGGATAACAAAGACAAATTAGAAATATAGTTTTAGATATCTAAAAAGAGATACCACCTTTAAACATTTTGTACTTGTTATTCAGTTTGCAATCTTGCGTTAACTCAGCTAATCATTATTTTGTTTCATTTTAATGATGCAACATAAGCTTTGCATTTATGGGAAACAATGGCAATGTTTAGGATGTACTAACAGAATAAACCTTGGAAAATTTGAGTTTCAGGGTCTGGAAGACAGTGATGATAAAAACATTAAGTTTTGCATTTCAGTAGGGTCTTGATAGATTTTCAAATCTGAGCTCTCTCTGAGGGCAAGGGGGTGATTTATCATAATCAAGACTATTTGTCATTCAAAGTTATTTCAGCAGCAGCAAATACTGTGGTGGACAGATGTTCCAAGTTCAATCAGGGTGTCTCCCTGATGGCAGAACCTCCCAATGAGTCGCACTCTGAATGTTTTGCTGCCCCATGGTAAAATATGCAGGTATTTATGTGCATCCACATGCTCAGCTTTATAGATGCAGACTACTTTGTTAAATGTTCAGAATTCCTGTGGACATCATTTGGACATAAATGCAAGCAACTGCTTTAGTTATAACCTTATTTTGTTAAAAATATATTAACAAGAGCATTTTCTTTTTTAAAGTATTTTTATTGATTATGCTATTACAGTTTTCCCAATTTTTCCCTTTTATCCCCCCACCACCCTGCCCCCCAACCCTCCAGCATCCCCTTCCCCACCTTAGGTCATGTCCATGGGTTGTACATGTAAGTTCTTTGAGTTGCCTGTTTCCTATACCATTTTTATCTTTCCCCATCTATTTTATGCCTACTAATTATGCTTCTTCTTCCCTGTACCTTCCCCCCACTCCTCCCTCCTCCCCACTGAACTCCCTCTGTGTGATGTCCATTTCTCTGATTCTGTTCCTGTTCTGGTTGTTGCTTAGTTTTTTGTTTTCATTGTTTTTCTTTTTCCTTTAGGTTCATTTGTTGATGGTTGTATTCATTGTCATTTTATTGTTCATATTTTTTATGTTTTTCTTAAGTAAGTTCCTTTAACATTTCATATAATAAGGGCTTGTTGATGATGAACTCCTTTAACTTGACCTTATCTGGGAAGCACTTTATCTGCCCTTCCATTCTAAATGAAAGCTTTGCTGGATAGAGTAATCTTGGATATGGGTCTTTGCCTTTCATGACTTCAAATACTTCTTTGCAGTCCTTTCTTGCCAGTAAGGTTTCTTGAGAAATCAACTGATAGCCTTATGGGAATTACTTTGTAGGTAACTGTCTCCTTATCTCTTTCTGCTTTTAGGATTTTTTCTCTTTGTCTTTAATCTTGGGTAACTTAATGATGATGTGCCTTGGTGTGTTTCTCTTTGGGTCCAGCTTCTTTAGGACTCTCTGGGTCTCCCGGAAGTCTATTTCCTTTGCCAGATTGGGGAAGTTTTCCTTCATTATTTGTTCAAATAAGTTTTCAATTTCTTGCTGCTGTTTTTCTCCTTCTGGCACCCCTACAATTCAAATATTGGAATGTTTTAGGTTGTCCCAGAAATTCCTCTGCCTCTCTTCATTTTTTTTTGATTCTTGTTTCTTTGTTCTGATCCAGTTGGATGTTTATTTCTTCCTTTTGTTCCAACTTGTTGCTTTGAACCTCATTTCCTTCTTGTCACTGTGGGTTCCCTGAATATTTTGCTTTATTTCATTTTGGGTATCTTTCATTTGTTCTTTCATTTTTTGACCAAGCTCAATCAGTTCGGTGAGCATTTTTATTACCAGGGGCTTTATATTCTCCATCATATAGGTTGGCAATATCCTCATTGCTTAGTTCTCTTTCTGAGGTTTTGCTGTATTCTTTCATTTGGGCCATATTTCTTTGTCTTGGCACAGCTGATAGGTTGTAAGGGGTGGGGCCTTAGGTATTCACCAGGGCAGGGCAACCTTTTTTCTGCTCTGCCTGTGGGGGAGGGGCCAGAGAGGGAACAGTGAAGCTCACTTGTTCTCCTCTAGCCACTTTCCAACAGACTCTAGTGTCAGACTGGAAGTATCTCTCACCATGGCAACCCCAGCCTTCGCCCACAGTCAGCTCTCAGTCTCAGTTTTCCCCTTAAATCAGCCCCTCCCACACAGCTCTGCCTATCCCCCTCAGCCACCTCATCGTGTTTTTTCTGAGTCGGCCAGGGCAGTCTGTCTTACTGGTCTGGTTGTTCTGGTTGATTTTTTCTTTAATTCCTTCATTGTCACAGTTCCATGCAGTTTGATTTTCTGGTGATTTTGGTTGTTTATTAATTTGAGATTGGTTGTTATTCTCCTTTTGGTTATGCGAGGAAGCGAAGGGTTTCTACCTACACCTCCATCTTGGCTGGAACTCTAACAAGAGCATTTTCAAAGGCTATCAAAATAAATACCCCAATCAGGCTGTAATTAATACATTGTGTGTGTGTGTGTGTGTGTGTGTGTGTGTGTGTGTGTATGTAAGGTGTGAGGACTTGGTAGAGATTTTTCTAATTGATAGAAGAGTCCATGGGAAATCTGTATTCAGAATTGGCCATTGAGCCTGAGGCTTTAAGGTTGGAGAGATCTTTAGGGTTCCGCTTCTCATTTTGTGGGTGGTGGCATCAGAGAGACTGTGGAGGTGGCTTTAGATAGTTCACGGCAGAGACAACTCCTGGGCTTGCCTTCAGGTCCTAGTCTTCTCCTCTGCTGGGCTTGTGAGGGCCCAGTCTTCTTTCTAATTCACCTGGGGAGGTTTGTGGTAGAGGCGAGTTTTCTGAGGCTGCTTAAGAGGTGAAAAGGAGAGACGTCAGGAATTGAAAGGAGAGTGGATGTTATAAGAAAATGCTTAACAGTGGCCTGGGCCCTTCAGGTAAAGGGAGCACTTGGAGTTGACATGGGAGAGCCAGGGTCCTGGGGTTGCAAAAAGAGGGAGTAAGAAAAGAGAGGATGCTCCGAATTATCCAGTGAAGCAAAGCATTCTCTTTAAAATGTGCTGCACCTGCTCTCAGTTCTGGATTAGAGATATTCTTTGTTATCAGGAGCAACAGCATTTTACCAGTCAGTCCATGTTTTGAAGGTGATAGACTCTCCACATAGAAAATACCTGTTTCCAGCCTTCAGCCTCTGCTGACTTGTTTGATAGTAGAATATGGGAGTGGGGCAAGGGGGTACAGATCATATTTTCCTCCCCTTTCTCTGATATCCTGATAAATACCCTTAGGCTTGGAGGAAAGATTAAAATCCATGAAGACAAAAGAGGAGTGATTCAAGCGTGACTAGTTTCTTTCACAGATGTGAAGGAGGTTGGCCAAGAGGCACAAGGCAGCCAATTTTCAGCTCTGACAGCTGCCAAGGTCATCAGCTTCCTAACGGCACCCCTTAATTCCTCTGAGGCCAGGGTGTCCTTTGAACTCAGTGGTTGTTACACTTCCAAAGCTAAGCTGAGAAGGGGAGAAATCTTCAAATTTGCTGGCTCCTGAGTACACAATCACCAGGCCATTAAGACTGTAGGCCAAGGATTTAGGGTTCTGTAACCTACAAATCAGCAGTTGCTCCCAGATGAATTATACATACAGACACAGTGTGTGGATTTGTATACATGGTGTGTGTGGTATGTGTATGTACATAATGTGTGTCTGAGTATATGGTGTACATACGTGATATGTGTGTGTAGCAGCAGGACTTTTCTGAGAAAGCCTGATGCCCCAATTCAAAGGATCTTACAGTGAGAGTCAGGACTCGGGGCTTGGGGAGAGCAAGGAGCCTGAGAAATGCAGGTAAGTTTGCAATCTGCTTTTGAAGGAGGTTCCAGTTCATGAAAATCCACTAGTCCAGTATTTGTGGGGCTTCAACTCCAGTGGGTGAGAGATAGGTTTCAGTGTCTGGGGATCCACTGTCCATACCCAAGCTGCTTGGCTTGAGGTAATGATGGGGGATTCAGGCCTGGGAAGTCTGTGTTGGTGGGACCCCCACACTGCTGCCCCACCCTCATAAAGGCAACATGGTGGATAAGGAGGGCATTTAGAAAACCTCGGTGTAGTATAATGGGGCTTGGTACATTATTTGAAAATTGCATATAGAAATTATAGTATATCAGCAATAAACAATAACTACTGAGCAGCATGTAAATAGTATTTAGGACTATCATCAGATAAAATCTGAAAAATTTAAATTAATATGAATTAGAATTTTCAAAATCCTTAATCTGCAGGCTAATGTAGCTTAAGTGGTAGGCTATTAATTTAGTGGTACAAAATAATATCATTCAATCAAACTTGTAATTTCTTCTTTTCATTTTTAATTCATTGTTATCTGTATTTAGCTGTGATATCAGATTCAATTTAATGCTTATCCTAGATACAAAATACATCCTGGACTCACTCACAACAGCAAAAGATGAATAATTAGCCCAGTTCTCAAAATGAAAGAGCAAGTTCAAGTAAAAGGGAACCCTTATAAAGATCCAAAATTGATATAAACCTCCACAATAGGCTTTCATTGAAAAGTTCAGAAATTACACTAGTGATTCAACAATTGTCATGGTAGAAGATGGAAGAACACTTGAGAATTATTGCTTCAGAAAAGATAAGAAATACTTGCCATTGTTACCTTCTATGGCTTGTCTCTTCCTACCGTTTCCTTCCTTCCTTCCTTCCTTCCTTCCTTCCTTCCTTCCTTCCTTCCTTCCTTCCTTTTTCTTTCCTTATTTCTTTATTTCTTTTCTTCTTTATTTCTTTTTCTTTTGACCTGGGCAACAGTCATCTGGATTCCTCAGCTACATTTTCAGTTGTTTTCAGGGTCAACTTAGTCCCTGGTTTTGAACCAAGGCCACAAATCCTAAAGTTAAGGCTGACCTAGCTTTGAGGAATTGGGGCATTATTCTAGATGGAAATGACCACTCCCCACCCTGATCCTGAAGCTTAATTCTCTGTCTCTCACTTAACACTAACTATGTGGCTGGTAGATATCTCTCAAGACATTCATGTCTTCACAACTAGATTCCAAGCTCTTAAAGAGCACAGGGTCTGTCTTTTTGATCTCACTAGCATTGCCTGGCCCAATGTCTTGCATATGCTGGAGTTCACAACCTAGAGGTTTGGCTTAGATCAGGGCACTTAGTCATCCTTGCTGCAGACACAGGACCAAGGGCACTTTGAAGCCGAACCATGACAGTGTTGCATTGCACCTTTAGTGACCAGCCACCTCTGGAGGAGCTGTTCTTCCCTGGAATAGAAGTGTTTATCCCACATATGGAGGACGAACATTTCTGTCCTGTGAGGAATGTGATCATATAACCTCCTTTCTAACTTTCTTTGCTTATCCTAAGAAACAAGCAGAGAGTTGGCTTCTGATAATGTAAAAGCACAGATAAAATTCTGTATATGCCCCTCCCTCTTTCAGGAAGTTCACATTAAAAGTATTCCTGGTCCAGTTTTATTGAGAAATAATTGATATACATCACTGTATAAGTTTAAGGTGTATAGCATGACAGTTTGATTCACATATATTGTGAAATGATTACCACAATAGCTTAGGTTAACACCCATCATCTTATATAGATAAAGGAAAAGAAAACCATTCTCCTTGTGTTGCTAATTCAGGATCTACTACTTAAATTTCCTATATATCATATAGCAGTGTTAATTATAGTCACCATGTTGTCCATACATCTCTAGAACTTAATTTGTCTTGTAATTACAAGTTTGTACCATTTGACTACTTTTCTCCAATTCCCCTACCCCTTGGATGCTTACATTATGTGGTGAAAAAGTTGTTAAATTCAGGCAAACAGAATGGAATGATAATTATAGAAACTTCATGTATCAGCAGTGTTTTTCTTTTGGGGGTGGTAATGTGGGCATGTAATATGGGACTGATGGCTCCACAGGGTGGCCAGGGCAAAGGATCTTTGTGCAAGGTCTGAATTTACAGCTGTAGGTGACTACTTCCTTTGACAAGATAACATGAAAGGTTTTCCTTTCAGATCATATTTTGGCTTTTTTATGTCACTCTTATTTCCTGCAATTAAATTTTTATTTGCTGTCTAAGCAAGGAATTCAGTAAAAAATAGGATGGACTCCTTTAAAAAAATATCTGTGATTATTTTTTCTTTTGTAGGGTTCTAAAGACAGACTTCATAGTTTGTTTCCCATCAAACCCCGGCCTCTGCTTAGCCAGTCATCTTCAGCTTTTGGCTGCCTTGTGCTTTCTGGGATTGTGATGTTTCCTGGGGCAGGTTGAGAAGCATTTGATTAGGTCTAAGATAGCAGCTGGCAATGCACCCTGGGCATACTCAGTTTATTTTAGAGTTTCAGTTATTTTGTTACCTACTCTGAGTTCTCTCTTCTTCTGGAAGGAGTTCACGATCTCTATTCACTGACTTGACATTTCCCTGACCTTTCCTTCATTCCCAGCTCTTCTTTCTGTCATTCACAATATAGAATCCAGAGTGACCTACTTGTGTTTGGGGTTTTATTCTTGCACACTTTACAGTGGCATCTTTTGTTTTGATATATAGAAACATTGATCTTTAAAGAATTTCTCTAGTGTTCCTACTCCCTCTGTAGAATATAATTCTCCAGAGGATTCTATATACCTTCTTCCCTCTCTCCACTTAGTCTTCATTTTCCTGACTATTGAACACATTTCCACCTTATTACCTGGAACCATACTACTGCCATTCTGAATTATTTGAGGTCCCCGGGAACACTACTCATTCATGACTCCAAACAGGTTGCCTTGAATATCTTTTAGGTCCCCTTTTTTTCTCCTGCAGATACAACTTCCCTCCTCATCTGATTCCACTGGTACATTGCCAATATTTGTAAATCCCCATGCAACCTCCAAGTTTTAGACAGTTGTTTCCTCTGA
>PVIA01012651.1:0-36601 GCA_004024845.1 Tonatia bakeri | reverse complement strand
TGGGCTAAGTTCATGGAGGGTTGCTGTGTAGTATGTACAATTGTATGGAACAACAATTATTTATAATAGTACTGGAACAACAGTAATATGACAGGAAATATTTGATTTGGATAACCAGAATAGAATGTACCCAGTCAAGAGTAGTGTTATTGGAAGACAAGTGAAGTGAGAGAAGGAAAATTAAAATACATTAAAGAGAATAAGGAAAGCCAGTCAAACAATGCAGTTAAAAAGAAAAATAAGGGCAGATAAAGTGCTTCTCAGATAAGGTCAAGTTAAAGGAGTTCATCATCACCAAGCCCTTATTTTATGAAATGTTAAAAGGACTTATCTAAGAAGATTAAAAAAAAAAAACATGTATAGTAGAATGACAGCAAACTCACAATTATTAACAATCACACCTAAAACAAAACCAAAAGAAACTAAGCAAACAGCTAGAACAGGAACCGAACCACAGAAATGGAGGTCACATGGAGAGTTATCAACAGGGGAGTGGGGTGGGGAGAGAGGGGGTAAAGGTACAGAGAATAAGTAGCATAGCTGGTAGGTAGAAAATAGACAGGGGGAGGGCAAGAATAGTATGGAAAATGTAGAAGCTAAAGAACATGACACATGAACTAAAGGGGGGGAGTGTGAGTGGGGGAGGTGGGCAGGGTGGAGGGGAGTGAAGGGGAAATGGGACAACTGTAATAGCATAATCAAAATATATTTTAAAAAAATAAGGAAAGGTAAACATAAGGAAGAGAAACAAAAAAAATACTAATAAAATAAAAGTGGTAAAACTAATGAAAAAATAATAATACACATAAACAATAAAATGCCAGATGTGTGGTATAGCAAAGTGACATTTGTCTCATTTTCTCAGTTTTTTGGGGGTTAGCCTCTTGCTCTCCCTTTGTATGTCTCTGGACCATTCATAACTCCCCATCTCTTTGTCTCACTTGGGGATAGAAAAAAGGGGGAAAAAGAGAGGATCCAAAAAGGAAAAAAAGAAGATAATAAGCCTCTGCTGACTTTAAACCTGTTCAGCAAGTTCTGTTGGTCTTCCTAAATGCCACAGAAGAGGGTGGCTGGGATGGGCTTTTTCCCCTTCCTATTGTTTTAAGAGGATGGGGACCAGGTCTGGGTTGCAATATTCAGTTTCCCAGCCTGTGGCCTAAGGCTCAAATCAGTCACTTAGTTGCTCACAGGGTGAGTCAGTCTCTGGTGCACACCCAAGACAAGCAGGACATATGGTTTTCCTCAGCCTCTCTGGGCGCACAGTGGGAGACAAGGGGGGGTGTACGGTTCTGCTTGCCTACTACCTCTGGGCACACAGTGCAAGACAAGTGGGGTATACCGTTTTGCTCAGCCACTTTGAGTGAGCACAGCTGAAATCACCCTTGGGGCAATCCTGCCGCTGCTCGAGAGTCCTTTAAAAAGCAGCTGCCTGCAGTTCTTAACAAGTGCACAGCTTTTCACACAGCCCAACTTTCCAACCAGTCCACAGACTATCTGAGTCATGGTCCGACAGGGCCTGACTCCTCCCTTCTCCAGGTGTCACCTGGTACTCCAGTTTCTCTGCTACCAGTGTCCACAGTCCCAGTGGATGTGTACCGCATCTATGAGTCTCCCACTTTGTCTCCATTCCCCCCAGCAACTGCTAGCATCCAGCACCCTCCTGGTGCAAGGCTGCCCTCACCGGTCTGGTAGGGGAGGGAGCTGGTATCTTGTGGCAGGGGCTGCAGCAGCTCTGGTCCCTGTGCAGATCCCAGGAACCTTACTGTCTCAGCACAATCGCCTCACTGTCTATTTTTCAATGTCCTCTATAATATTTGCCCTACAAACTTCATATAAGCTGTGATTCCGTTGGCTGTTCACGCTTCCTAAGAAGATCAGCTAGATGTTCCAGCTGGGCACAGGGAGAACTGGGCCCTGCTCCCACCTACCTCACCACCATCATCCCACCTCTCCTCTAATAATATTTCTCCCAATTTCCTTGAATCTCTCTGACCTTCCTTTATTTGCATATCTATTTCCATCACTGTATTGGGGAAGTTTCTCTTCATTATTTTTTAAGTAAGTTTTCAATTTCTTGCTCCTCTTCCCCTTCTGTCACCCCTATGATTCAGATGTTGGTATGTTTAAAGTTGTCCCAGAGGTTCCTAAGCCTCTCTTCACTTTTCCCTGTCTTTTTATTGTTCAAGTACAGTTGTCTCCATATTCCCCCCATGACTCCTACCCTCAATCCTACCCACCTTTGGCTTTGTCCATGTGTCCTTTATATCTGTTCCTTGATGACCAAAGGGAATCCCTTTTTCTCCCCATTATCCCTTCCCCGCCCCCCTCTGGTTACTTTCAGTTTGTTCTGTATTTCAAATTCTCTGGTTATATTTTGCTGCTTACTTGTTTCATTGGTTAGGTTCCACTGAAAGGTGAGATCATATGGTATTTGTCTTTCACCGCCTGGCTTGTTTCACTTAGTATAATGTTCTCCAGATCCATCCATGCTGACACAAAGGGTAGGAGCTTCTTCTTTCTGCTGTGTAGTATTCTATTGTGTAAATGTACCATAGTTTTTTGATCCACTCATTTACTGATGGTCACTTCGGTTTCTTCCAACACTTGGCTATTGTAAATTGTGCTGCTATGAATACTGGGGTGCATAGGTTCTTTTGAATTGATGTTTGGATTTTTAGGGTATAATCCTAGCAGTGGAATTGCCAGATCAAAAGACAGTTCCATCTTTAATCTTTTGAGGAAATTCCATACTGTTTTCCACTGTGACTACATCAGTCTGCATTCCCACCAACTAGGGTTCCCTTTCTCCACAGCCTTGCCGGCACTTATTGTTTGTTGATTTGGTTATGATGGCCATTATGACTGGTGAAAAGTGGTATCTCATTCTGGTTTTAATTTGCATGTCTCTGATGGCTAGTAATGCTGAACATGCTTTCACGTCTTTCTGTATTGAAGGTTAAGTAATTCCTTCTGGAGAAAAATTTAAAAATGAAACTTTCATTCATAACTTGCCTTTTGTCCCATCAGAGGATTCATATTGTAAAGAACCCCAATAGAATTAGAGTGGGTATCTGTGAAGTCAGGGGCAAGATGTATTAAAACCTTTAAAAATAGAAATGACATGAGGTACCTCCTCTGACTTGTGTTCTGGAGAATTAGAAAATAAGAAACGCTTAGCTAAAATCCTTTTCTTTTTTCCTATAAGGAAATGTAAACGATACCTGTATAAATGATTTTTATATTAAAAAAGGAAATTAAGGTAAATTATCATTAGTAATGAATGACAGAGTACATGTTGACATTTGTAGGATGCAGTGAAGCTTACTCCAAGGAAAGTTAACTTCTTTCAATATGCATGAAAACATGAAAAATTAACACCAGCATACTTCTCACTTCACTGTAATTGGTGCACTGCCTGTTCCTAGCAGGCTTCTAGTAATGTTCAATCAAAGGAATGAGAGAATCAGTGAATAAGCATTTGACTCTAGTATGTTGAAAAGTTCTAACAAAATATGTGCAGATCCAAAAAACCCTTGAAAACATTTTTAAGTGAAAAACATTATACACTTCCTCCAAAAAAACGTGAATGAGAGACGATACGTAACAACAAATGGAGGAGATTTAAAAAAATAAGGTAAAATGATTGTTATGCATTGGTATTAACTATTCTTTCTTTGCTAGATTACCTGTCACCCACTTAAGTCCAATTCCAGATGCTTACTTACCTACCTTGCTTTGCATCGAGGCATATGTATTACAGTCTTAGCCATAGAAGAGCTGAGCAAAAGTCTGCAAGTGAGTTTCAGTTAAATTTTGTTTTCTAACAAAACAGTAACTGGATCTCTTATATACAGGATGCCTGTCTATATGTCTGTGTAATACCTGGAATTGTGGCCATTTTGCAACCAGGGAGGTAAGGCTGAGATTGACACAGAGTATATATTGGAATTACCTGTGTCTTCAACATTGTTGAGATGATGAAACAATTGGGAACTGCCCTGTTCCTGGACTTATATGAAATAAGAAACTGTGTGTATCTGTTTTAAACTTATACTCAATTTTTTTTGTTTTGTTTTTTAAAGATTTTATTTATTTTTAGAGAGGGAAGGGAGAGAGAGAGAGAGGGAGAGAGAGAGAGAAACATCAGTGTGCGGTTGCTGGGGGACATGGCCTGCAACCTAGGCATGTGCCCTGACTAGGAATCGAACCTGCGATGCCTGGTTTGCAGCCCGCGCTCAATCCACTAAGCTACACCAGCCAGGGCCTTACACTCATTTTTTTATAATATATCTGAGTTCTGGGAAAAAGATTTTTATAAATATATACATGTATATTTATTCAACTTTATTAAGATGAGAAAATGTTTATATTCATCTCTCTATAGTACAACTGAAACCGTGGGAAAGCATTATTTTCTTAAACATATACATGCATACTTCAGACATATTATGGGTTTGGTTTCAGAACACTGCAATATAGTGAGCATGGCATTAAATCTTACATAATCTTTTTGCTTCTAGAGAGTCTGGATTTGTAAAAAAAATGCAACAAAAGCAAAGTACAATATGCCTATATGTGTATATACATGCTCAACTGTGACTTAATAAGATATAGAAATGTGTTTATAGCGTGTGTTTATGTTCAGTATTTTGCTGTCTGACTGTTTATATTCAGTTTTTTACAGTTGTCTGAAATCCTAGAAAAACACTATTTTCCTGAATAAAGTAAGAACCAGGAAAAACTGATTAAAGGACTATACCATGTTCTTCCTTTACTACCAGAGTATCTTACAGATAAAATATTCTATGTCTCCCAATATAAAAAGAGTCACAGTTATGAGGCTAGAATAACCCTTTAACTATATTTGGTTAAGGACTGCATACAAATTCAAGGCAGCTATAAAAAATAATCCATTGTTCTCATGGTATGTGACTATTCCAATTAAAATACCAAATCAAATCTAGCAGCCTTTTGGGGGGAAAAAAAGGATTTTTTTTTCTCTCCAGAATAAAATCACCTACCCTGTCCAGTTGTTTAAGAAGATGTAATGTGTATATATAGTATTTACATATTTAAAACCAGACACTGAAACAACTTGCCACTCAAATGAGTAAAGAAGAAACTTTTACAGCATAAGCTTATTCAAATTCTGTGAAATCACTGCAGTTGTCCACTTAAACTTCATACTCACTATGTAATAAGATTTAAAGTAAGAATCTGATGGATTTCACTTTTGCACCTTACCTTAGAAAATAATAGATATTTTAAATAAGTTTAATGTAAACATGTATTATGTGGTAAATTAAATCAGTTGTAGTTAAATATCAGGCAACCCATTAGTGAACAATTTATAACAAAATTTCAATTTTTTAATGGAAGATATCACTAAATTGTGTCTCCACAGGTATATTTACTTCATAAATCTGTTTTTAAAGTTGTACATATTATTTTAAAAGGTGTGCCTTTTAAAAGAATTGAAGAGTTACTACAGCCAGGTAAAACAAGGGATGATTATATAGTAATCAAACGTGATAATGGCATACAAACAGACATATAGATCAATGGAACAAAATGGCCCAGAAAGAAAGCCTATATGGTCAATTAATATTTAACAAAGGAAGCAATAACATAAAATGGACTAAAGACAGCATTCAATAAATAGTGTTGAGAAAATTGTACAGATACATAAAGAAATGAAGCTAGATCACCTTACATCAAATACAAGAATAAACTGAAAGTGGATTAAATATTTAAATGAAAGACTCAAAACCATAAAATTCACAGAAGAAAATATAGATAGTAAACTCTGACATTTCTCTTAGCAAAATTGTTTCTGATATATCTCCTTGGGCAAGGCAAACAAAAGAAAAAATAAGTAGAACTACATTAAACTAAAAATTTTTATACAGCAAAGCAAACCATCAACAATATGAAAAAACAGCCTACTGAGTGGAAGAAGATATTTGTCAAGGGTACATCTGAAGAGGGATTAATATCAAAGTTTTATTTAAAAATTCATACAACTCAACACCACAAAAATCCAATTAAGAAATGGGTAGAGTGACTGCCAGTCAACATGATGGCATAGGTAAACACAGCTCACTTCTTTGCACAACCACATCAAAATTACAACTAAATTATAGAACCATCACCCAGAAACATCAGAAATGGAATTGAATGGAAGTCTGACAAGTACAGAAATAAAGAAACCACATCCATCCAGACTGGTAGGAGGGGCCAGGATGTGGAATGGTCTGGTCCCACATCCACATATGGTAGAGAGAAATTTGGGAGAGAGATCTTGGGAGTGATGAGTCCTGGCCCCTTAGCCCAGGGTTCCATTTACAAGAACTCATTGCAAAAACCAGTGGGGACTTAATCAGTGGGAGAAAATTCTAGAGTCCCAAGCAGTTCCTCTTAAAGAACCCACACAGAGACTTAGACCCTCACCCTCTGAGCTCCAGCACCAGGGTAGCATCTGGAAAGGAACCAATGGCATACAGGGAGGAACTGAAGTGTCTGGCATCAAGGTGATAGCTGGGAGTTAGCTTTTGCTCAGATACAAAGGCAGACAGAGGCCATTGTCCCTTTTTGAACTCTCCCCGAATCTGAGACTTCGTACTACGCTACTTATGGACCCACCTGAGCTGTTAAAACAGACTTTTCCACATGAAAGGCTGGTCTTGGCTCATACTTCACAACTTCCTAAATCCTCTCAAACATGCCACAGCTGGCCTCAGTGAGACCTCAAGCCCCTTACCTCTTGCTAAGTGGCCTCAAGCCCAGCACTAGCATCAGCCAGCCAAGATTCACAGTTTGGCTTAGTCTGGGAATCTATAAGCCCAAAACAAGTAGCAGCCATATCAGATTGCTTTATAGCCCAGGCAGGGTGGCCCCAGGCAAAATAGTTGGGGGCTGACTTTGGCCTGCACTACCAGGGAAACCCCAGGGCCTGTGCACCCAGTGGAGAGCTACAGACCACATTGGAGCACCACAACCCTGCCCTTAATACAGCTAATCCTCCACAGAGCTAGAGGCTGGTGGTCAGTGTTCACAGCCAGTCTTTGCAGCTGACTGGCCTGGGTAAATCCCTCACAAAGACCTGCAAACAGCAACCAAGACTCAAAACTACAAGAGGAGGGTGTGCTCAGCCCACACAAAGGATACCTCTCATGCCAAGCTTGGGTGAAAGAGGATGCTCTACTGGATCCTACAAGACACCTACTACATTAGGCCATGCTACCAAGACAGGGAATCATAGCAGCTCTACCTAATACACAGAAGCAAAGAGAGGCTGCCAGAATAAAAGACAAAGAAACATGGCCAAAATGAAAGAACAGATTAAAACTCCAGAAAAAGAACTAAACAAAAGAGATGAGCAATCTATCAGATGCAGAGCTCAAAACACTAGTTATAATACTCAAGAAACTTAGTGAGCACCTCAACAGCATAAAAAAAAGTCAGAAATTAAGATTTACTAATTGAAATAAAGGACAATTTACAGGGAAATAACAGTAAGCAGATGAAGCTGAAAATCAAACCAATGATTTGGAAGACAAGGAAACAAGAAATAAGCAATCAGAGCACAAAGAAATAAGAATTTAAAAAAAAAGAATAGTGTAAGCAGCCTCTGGGACAACTTCAAGAGATCCAAAATTCACATCATAGGGGTACCAGGAGAAGAGAAAGAGTAGAAAATTGGGAATTAGTTTTAAAAATAATGAAAGAAAACTCCCCTAATTTGGTGAAGGAAATAGACACGCAAGTCCAGGCAGCACTGAGTCCAAACAAGATGGATGCAACAAGGCCCACTCCTAGACACATCATAATTAAAAAGCCAAATTAAAGACAGAGATTCTTAAAAGCAGCAAGAGAAAAGCACTTTAGCTAACTACAGGGGAGTTCCCATAAGACTGTCAGCTGATTTATCAAAATCAACTTTGTAGACTAGAAGATATTGCCAAGAAAAAAAGCAGGGACGTATAGCCCAGATTGCTCTACTGCAAAGATATCATTTCAGATCAAAGGGCAGATGAGTTTCCCAGAGAAGAAAAAAACTAAAGGAGTTCATCATCACCAAATCATTATTATATGAAATGTTAAAGGGACATATTTAAGGGAAAAAATCAAAACTTTTATTTAAGAACAGTAGAATGACAATAAGTACATACTTCATACATGGCTCATACTTCATAACTTCCTCTTTTGGAGGAAAGTTGAATCAATTGAATCTAACAAAATAAATGAAGCAGAGAAGAAGAACAGAGACAGAATCATGGCTACAAAGGTTTTGATGGTTGCCAGGTGGGAGGAGGGTATGGGGGAATGGGTTAAGATGTGAGTGGATTAAGAAGTACAAATAGGCAGTTTCAGAGTAGCCATGGGGGTGTAAAGTACAGTATAGTAAATGGACATGAACAATGGTGTGAGGATAGCCTGAGGGAGCAGGAAGTGCTGAGTGGAGGGGGGCAAAGGGTGGGAAGTTGGGACAATTATAATAGTATAGGTAATAAAATATAATTTTAAAAATGCAGATTAAAAATAAATGGGCAGAGAATCTGAATATACACTTCTCCCAAGACACACCAATGGCCAACAGACATGAAAAAATGTCAACATCACTAATCATCAGAGAAATGCAAATTAAAACCACAATGAACACCTCATACTTGTCAGAACAGCTATCACGAATAAATCCACCAATAACTAGTGTTGGTGAGAATGTGGGAGAAATGGTATTGCATTTTTAGTGGAAAATGCAGAATGGTGCAGCCACTATGAAAAACAGTATGGAAATACCTCAAAAAAATTTAAAAAGCTGTGTTACAACTCCTCAATTCCACATATTAAAAAACCCAAAAACACTAATTCAAAAGAATATATGCACCCCTATGTTCATTACAGCATTATTTACAATGGCGAAGATATGCAAACAACCCAAGTGCCCATCAATAGATGAGTAGATTTAAAAACAAAAAAGCTGTGCTACATTTATATAGTATTACATTGCTATAAAAATAACCTTACTATTTGAGACTTCTGGTCAAGATGTAGGTGTAGGTAGCTGTTTTGCTTCTTTGCACAACCAAAAGAAGGGCAGCAACCAATTTAAAAACAAAACCAACCAGATCTGTTGATAATAGAATTATATGGAAGTTCAACAACCAAGGGGTCAAAGAAGAAATACTCATCCAGAGTGGTGTGCCAAGACAAAGAAATATGGCCCAAATGAAAGAACAGTTAAAAACTCCAGAAAAAGAACTAAGCAATGAGGAGATAGCCAAACTATCGGATGCAGAATTCAAAACACTGGTAATCTGTGAGAAATGATTGAGTGTAGCTACAAAAAAAGGAAGTGAAGGCTATACAAAGGGAAGTAAAAATATACAGGGAGCCAAAAATGAAGGGAAGGAAACTGGGACTCAAATCAATGATTTGGAACAGAAAAACTAGGTAAACATTCAGCCAGAACAGGATGAGAAACAATAATTCAAAAAAAAGTGAGGGGATCTCACATCATCCCAAGGAAGCCAGAGTGGAGGCTGGAGGCATTATGGGTTTTAACGAACTTTGGATGCTCCATCAAGTAGGCTGATTACTAAGAAAACATCAAAAGCTTCACCCAAGTGACTCATCACCCCAATCCAACACAGAGTTGATAAGCCAATTAGATGTGCAGCCTGGTTTCCAATGTAGCCACCAAAAGTGAGATGGAAAGGTGATTGTTGGATTCCTGCTTCTGCTGAAACTTGTGCAGGATTTTGATAACAACAGGGAAATTATTAGCAGTGCAAAGCAATAGAAGGAGAAAAAGCTAAATGGAGGAGACAAGAAGAGAGAAACTGGAGGAGCAAGATCTATCTACAGCTGAAGCAAGGGGTACCACTGAACTTTTTACTAATGAGAGCCAGTCATTGCCACTGGGATTAGGCCTTTGGTGCTATATCTGAGGTCATTGCTAAAGCTAAGGACACACCAATTTTCTCTTGATGTTATGAGTACAAATCATTCATAGTACAGGAAGCACCTATGATAATGAGAATAAATGATTTTAAAAACTGATACATCTATTTTTATTTAAAATGAAAATGGTGAACTTAGATTTTGTACAAGGATGTTCATAGAATTACTGCTTTTTGTGTGTGTAGAAAAAAGTTATTAAGGAGAGGCAAGACGGCTGAGGAGTCACACTAACCTCCTCCCAGGACCAATCTCAAATTACAACTAAATTCTGGAAAAGTCACCCAGAACAAACAACTGAACAATAGCAAAAGAGAAGCCTTATAACCTCTAACAAATAGAAGAATCATCTTCAGCACTAACTGACTGGTAAGGAGTATGGTAGAGACTCAAGAGGACTGGCTGGGTGCCCACAGGTGGCAGTGCCAGAGGGATAATTAAGAAACCGGTTGGACCCCCGCCCTGAGAAGTGTGCAGTCTAAACTCTAACCTGGGATACCCAGCCTAGAGCACCAGAAACCAAACAGTATGCAGATAACAACTGGTGGTGAAAATCAATATGGTTGCTCTATGCCAGAGACGGAAAGCTAGAGATGCAAGAGCCATTGTGGGAAACACAAATTTTCATTTGCAGCCACTTACCCTGGGCTCCAGCAAAGGTGGGAGCAGGGTGGGCTGGAGATGCCTGAGGAGAGACTGAGTATAGAAGCTTTGTGGAGAGAGCTGAGAGTAGCCCTGGGAATCCTGGTGCTGTCATCCCCCATATGGCAGCAGCCACCCTGCTCAAGCAGACCACTCCCCTCTAAGCAAGGAGCAGCCTGAGGGAAACAACAGCCCCACCCACAGGAGAGACTCCACCCTGGCTCTGTGGAGCTTAAGTTTGACTGCTGAGGGAAGAGTGACAAGATTAACAACTGAAGGAGACAGCCAGACAGTAGATCCTTGGCAAAGGTGGAGGGCAGAATGGACTAGAGACACTTGAGGAGAGACTGGGAATGGTGACTTTAGGTAGAAAACTGAGAAAGTAGCCACCAAGATCGGTGCTAAGCCAACCCCCATACACAGTAACCATTGTGTTTAGAGTACTCCTCTCCAAACCTCAGCAGTCTGAGGGAAAACAATAGCCCCCACCCCAGGAGGGATTTGGCCCCTCCCTACAGTGTTTAAACCTAACTGCTGAGTGCAGTGACCAGGTTAACAATTGATGGAGACAGCCAGTGACAGCAGATCACTGGAAGTATTGAACAGACTACCTAAGGTCTGATGGGGGCAACATCTCACACCACCAGACGCAGATCCAGAAAGAAAAAAACAGTGCTAAATACGAGAGGCTACTGAGATGAAAGCCACTGTGATCATCATGATTTGCAATACTTTCTTTCCTTGTAACATTCATTTCTTGTCTAGTGAATTTGGATATAAGTTACTTGATTTTGTACTATAGTGTATTTTAATTCACATATTTTGCCTCTCCCTTCTCTTAGCTCATTTTACCTCCTCTTTCCTTACAGTATTTACATTTCAAATTTGGTTTTCTCTCTAGTTTCACTTGTTTCCATTCCACATTCTTGCTATTTCTCCGCCATCAACATATGCAAAATGAATTTTCTTGTCAAGGGTCATTTCACATCCTTTTTCCCAGCTCTTAAAATACCTGCATTCTGACTTCTGGCCAAGATGGAGGTGTAGGTAGACACACTGTGCCTCCTCACACAACCAAGATAGGGACAACAATTTAGAAACAGAATAACAACCAGACCTGACAGAAAATTGAACTGTATGGAAGTCAGACAACCAAGGAGTTAAAATAGATACGGTCATCCAGACCGGTAAGAGGGGCAGAGTCCAGCAGCCGAGCAGAGAAGGGTTGTGGAACGAAGAGCATTGGGACCAGCATAAGGCATCCCAGGTGCGCAGGATCATAGCAGGCAGACCCTGAGCGCGCAAGCGGTGGCTGGCAGACCCAGGCTGAGGGGTGGCAATGAGCAGACCCAGCAACGCAGTGACTGTGAAGCAAGGCACTGCGCACAAGGTGGCTGGCTGAGTGGACGGTCCCAGGGTCCTAGCACTGGGAAATAGAGCCTTGGGGCACGGATTGAAAACACCTGTAGGGGTTGAGGCACAGGGAGAGACTTCAACCTCACAGGAGAGGTCATTGGAAAGACCCACGGGGTGCACAAGCCCATGCACACAGGAATTAGCACCAGAAGACCGTTTGCTTGGGGAAAATGGCAGACGGGACAGAATTCCGACGGACAGCAGAGCAAGCGCCTTTGTTCCCTCTCAGACCCTGCCCCCACATACAGTGTCACAACCCAGCTGACCCAACCTGATGAACACCTAGGGATCTGCCCCTCATATGTAACAGGTGTGAAAAAAAAAGATGGCTCAAACAGAAGAACAAATGAAAGCCTCAGAACCAATACTTTTAAGTGACCGAGAGATAACCAACCTATCAGATATACAGTTCAAAACACTGGTGATCAGGATGCTCACAGAATTGGTTGACTTTGGTCACAAATTAGGTGAAAAAATGAAGACTACAATAAGTGAAATGAAGAAA
This sequence comes from Tonatia bakeri, assembly GCA_004024845.1. Classification (NCBI taxonomy): domain Eukaryota; kingdom Metazoa; phylum Chordata; class Mammalia; order Chiroptera; family Phyllostomidae; genus Tonatia; species Tonatia bakeri. The sequence goes on along the minus strand of PVIA01012651.1, from coordinate 24,078 downwards.
AATGCACAGGGAACCAATAGTGATGGAAAGAAAGCGAGGTCTCACATCAATGGAGTGGACCAGAAGGAACAAAAAAAACATATGATCAGAAAAGAATGAAGAAATAAGAATTCAAAAAAATGAGGAGAGGCTTAGGAACCGCCAGGACATCTTTAAACGTTCCAAGATCCAAATTATAGGGGTACCAGAAGAGGAAGAGCAACAACTGGAAAACTTATTTGAACAAATAATAAAGGAGACCTTCCCCATTCTGGCAAAGGACTTAGACTTCCAGGAAGTCTGGGAAGCTCAGAGAGTCCCAAAGAAGATGGATCCAGGGAGGAACACACCAAGGCACATCATAATTACATTAGCCAAGATAAAAATGAAGGCGAGAATCCTAGAAGCAGCAAGAGATAAGGAGACAGTAACCTACAAAGGAGTTCCCATCAGACTGTCAGCTAATTTCTCAAAAGAGACCTTGCAGGCAAGAAGGGGCTGGAAAGAAATATTACAAGCCATGGAAGGCAAGGACCTACATCCAAGATTGCTCTGTCCAGCAAAGCTCTCATTTAGAATGGAAGGGCAGATCAAGTGCTTCTCAGATAAGGTCAAGTTCAAGGAGTTCATCATCACCAAGCCCTTATTATTTGAAATGTTAAGGGGACTTATCTAAGAAAAAGAAGATAAAAAACATGTCTAGTAAAATGACAGCAAACTCACAATTATTAACAACCACACCTAAAACAAAACAAACTGAGCAAACAACTAGAACAGTAATAGAACCACAGAAATGGAGATCACATGGAGGGTTAGCAACAGGGGAGAGGGAGGAGGACAGACGGGGAAACGGTATGGAGAATAAGTAGCATAGATGGTAGGTAGAAAATAGGGGGAGGGCAAGAATTGTATGGGAAATATAGAAGCTAAAGAACTTATGACCCATCGACGTGAACTAACGTGGGGGGGAATGTGGGTGGGAGGGTGTATGCAGGATGGAGGGGAATGAAGGGGGGACAACTGCAATAGCATAATCAATAAAATATATTTTTTCAAAAATACCTGCATTCTCTCTACACCTTTAACAAACTTTCCTAGTTGGTTGTGGGTAGGGTAGTTGTTATTGTATTATTATTTTTTTAAGGTTATCTCTAGAGCTTCACTAATTCAATATTCCAAATAACAAATTTTACTGGACCCCTCTCCTACTCTTTTTGTTTCGACTAAAATTTTAATTCTGCTATCTTAGCCAGTTTTTTTCCCCTGTCTTCTGTTTCTCTTTCATCCTGCCATTTTCTTTTCTTTATTCTCCTTTTCTGTGTCTTTTCCTTTACATCACAAATTTTATTTTTTACCACCCTTAGTCTCGTTTTTGTTCCTCACTCTTAGTATTTCCTCTCCCTCTATCATTACAAAATCACTTCCTATTTCTGTAAACATCTCTAACACGTTCCTTCATTTTTTTTTTATTTTTAAAAATTTATTGTTGAAGTACAGGTGTCTCCATCTGGCCCCCACTCCCCTGCCCCAGCCATCCCCACCTCCCTCTCCTGATTCCATCCATATTTGGTCTTCTCTATGTGACCTTTATAGTTGTTCCTGAAAACCTTCTCTTTCCCCCCATTATCCCCTACCACCTCCCCTCTGGTTACTGTCACATTGTTCTTAATATCAATGTCTCTGGTTATATTTTTCTTGCTTGTTTTGTTGATTAGGTTCCACTTAAAGGTGAAGTCATATGGTACTTGTCTATCAACACCTGGCTTATTTCATTTAGCATAATGCTCTCCAGTTCCATCCCTGATGTCACAGAGTAGGAGCTCCTTTCTTTCTGCTGTGCAGTATTCCATTGTTTAAATGTACCATAGTTTTGTGATTCATTCATTTACTGATGGGGTTGTAGGTTGCTTCCAGCACTTGGCTATTGTAAATTGTGAGGCTATGAACACTGAGGTGCATAGGTTCTTTTGGAATGGTGCTCTGGGGTTCTTAGGATATAATCTCAGCAGTGGAATTGCTGGGTCAAAAGGCCATTTTTAGTTTTCGGAGGACATTCCATACTGTTTTCTATAGTGGCTTCACCAGTCTGCATTCCCACAAACAGTACACTTTTCTCCACATCCTCTCCAAAACTTTGTTGCTTTGTTTATGTCAGACATTCTCAGTGGTGTGAAGTGGTATTTCATCATGGTTTTAATTTGCATCTCTCTCTTTTTTTTTAATGATTTTAAACTTTTTTTAACAAATAGTTATTTGGGGTTTTTTTTAGATTGTATTTATTTATTTTTAGAGAGGGAAGGGAGGGAGAGAGAGAGAGGAACATCAATGTGCGGTTGTTGGGGGCCATGGCCTGCAACCCAGGCATGTGCCCTGACTGGGAATCAAACCTGCGATGCTTTGGTTCACAGCCCGCGCTCAATCCACTGAGCTATGCCAGCCAGGGCTAATTTGCATCTATTTGATGGCTAGTGATGTTGGGCATCCTTTCATATGTCCCTGGACCCTCTGCATGTCCTCCTTGGAGAAGTGCCTGTTCAGATCCTTTGCTCATTTTTTAATTGGGTTGTTTTCTTCTTGCAGTGGAGTTGTGTGAGTTCGCAATATGTTGTAGAGATCAAATCCTTCTCTGAGGTATCATTGGCAAATATGTTTTTCCATACTGCTGGTTCTCTTTTCATTTTAGTGCTGCTTTCTTTAGCCATGCAGAAGCTTTTTAATTTGATGAGACTCTATGTTTATTCTTTCTTTATGTCGTTGTTCTAAGGGACATATTGGTGAAAATTTTGCTGTGTGGAGTATCTGAGATTTTCCTGTCTGTTTTACTCTAGGACTTTTATGGTGTAGTGACTTGTATTTAAATCTTTTACCTACCTTGAGTTTATTTTTGTGTATGGTGTAAGTTAGAGCTCGAGTTTCTTTTTTTTCATGTAGCTGTCCAGTTCTCCCAATACCATTTGTTGAAGAGGCTACTTTTACTCCATTTCATGTTGCTGTTCTCTTTGTCAAATATTAATGGACTGTAGAGACTTGGGTTTATTTCTGGGCTCTCCGTTCTGTTCCATTGGTCTATCTGTCTGTTTTTATGCCAGTACCAGGCTGTTTTAATTACAGTGGCTGTAATACAGTTTGGCAACAGGTATTGTGATCCCTCCTATTTTGCTCTTCTTTCTTAAAATTGCACCAGCTATTTGAGGTCATTAATGGTTCCATATACATTTTTGAAGTGTTTGTTCTATGTCTGTGAAATATGCCATTTGTACTTTAATAGGTATTGCATTGAACCTGTAAATTGCTTTGGGTAGTATGGACATTTTGATGATGTTAATTCTTCCAATCCATGAACATTGTGTGTGTTTCCATTTGTTTGTGTATTCCTTGATTACTTTCTTCAGTGTTGTGTAGTTTTATGAATACAAGTCTTCTACCTTCTTCGTTAGGTTTATTCCTAGGTATTTTATTTTTCCTGTTGCTATATCAAATGGGATTTTTTTCCTGATTTCTGCTTCTGTTGTTTCATTGTTGGTGTACAACAATGCCTTTGATTTCTGGATATTGACTTTGTATTGCACTGTTTTGCAAAATTTATTTATTAGATCGAAGAGTTTTTTGGTGGAATCTATAGGATTTTCTATGTACACTATCATGTCATTTGTAAACAATGACAGTTTTGTTTTCCTGCTTTCCAAATTGGATCCCTTTTATTTCCTTTTCTTATGTGATTGTTGTGCCTAAAACTTCCAATATTATGTTGAATATAACTGATGAAAGTGCACAACCTTGTCTTGTTCCTCATCTTAGTGGAAAAGATTTTATTTTTTGCCCATTGATTATGATGTTGGCTGTAGGTCTCTCATGTATGGCCTGTCTTATGTTGAGGAATGTTCCTTCCATTCCCACTTTCCTCAGTGTTTTTATCATTAATGGGGGCTGTACCTTATCAAATGCTTTTTCCATATCTATTGATAAGATCATGTGATTTTTATCTTTGCTTGTTCATGTGATGTATTACATTTATTGATGTGTGAAAATTCTACCATCCTTGCATCCCTGGGATGAATCCCACTTGGTCATGGTGTATGATCTTTTTAGTGTATTGTTGGATGCAGTTTGCCAATATTTTGTTGAGGATTTTAGCGTGTATGTTCATCAGCGATATTGGCCTGTAGTTTTCTTTCTTTGTTGTTTCTTTATCTGGTTTCAGGATTAGGATGATGCTGGCCTCATAAAGAGAGTTTGGGAGTCTTCCATGTTCTTGGATTTTTTATAATAGTCTGTGAAGGATAGGGGTTAGCTCTTTCTTAAATGCTTTGTAGAATTCTCTTGTGAAACCATCTGGTCCAGGGCTTTTGTGTGTTGGGAGATTTTTGGTTATTGCTTCATTTTCATCTGCTGTTATTGGTCTGTTCAGGCTTTCTGCTGCTTCTTCACTGAGTTTTGGAAGATTATATTATTCTAAAAATTTGTCCATTTCACCTAGGTTTTCAAATTTCTTGGCATACAGTTCTTTGTTTCTTACACTCCTTTATATTTCTATGGTTTCAGTTGTAATCTCGCTTCTTTTATTTCTGATTGTGTTTATTTGGGTCCTCTCTCCTTTTTTCTTGATGAGGCTGCGTAAAGTCTTCTTGATTTTGTTTATCTTTTCAGCTCCTGGATTCATTGATTCTTAGAATTGTGCTTTTATTCTCTATGTCATTTAATTCTTCTCTGATCTTGGTTATTTCCTTCCTTCTATTTGGTCTGGGCTGTCTTTGTTGTTGTTCCTTGAGTTCTTGTAGGTGTAGGGTTAGGTTGTTTGTTTGAAATGTTTCTATCTTTTTTAGGTAGCCTTGTATTGCTATGGACTTCCCTCTGAAGACTGCCTTTGCTGTGTCCCATAAGTTTTGGGTTATTGTGAGTTCATTTTCATTTCTTTCCAGAAACTTTTTGATTTCTTCCCTAATTTCATTCTTGACCCATTCATTGTTTAATAGCATGCTATTCAATCTCCATGATTTTGAATGTTTTTTTTTTCTCCTTGGGGTTGGTTTCTAGTTTCAGTCCCCTGTGGTTGGAGAAAAGGCTTGCTATGATTTCAATTTTCTTAAATTTTTTGAGGCTTGTTTTGTGTCCTATCATGTGGTCTATCTTTGAAAATATTCCATGTGCATTTGAAACAAATGTGTATTTAGCTTATTTGAGATGAAGGGCTCTCTCTATATAAGTTAAGTCAATTTCATCTAGGGCATTGTTCAATACCACGATACCTTGTTGATATTTTGTTTGGAAGATCTCTCCGTTTTTGACCGTCAGATGTTAAAATTCCCTACTATAATTGTGTTGTTGTCAATATCTTTCTTGAAGTCCTCCAAGATTTTCTTTATGTATTTGGGTGCTCCTATGTTGGGTGCATATATATTTACAATGTTTGTGCCTTCTTTGTGGATTCTTCCCTTGAGTTTTATGTAGTGATTTTCTGGGTGTGTCTTTATTTTTTTTTTTAAGTCTATTTTGTCTGATATGAGTATTGCTACTCCAGCTTCTTTTTCCTGTCCATTTGCTTGGAAAATTTGTTTGCAGCCCTTCACTTTCAGTCTGTGGAGGTCTTTTGTCCTTCTGAACTGCGTCTCTTGTAGGCAGCATGTGTGTGTGTCATGCTTTCTTATCCATTCAGCTATTCTATGTCTTTTGATTGGAGCATTTAATCCATTTACATTTAAGGTTGGTATGGATAGGTACTTATTCATTGCCATCTTCATACCTATGTTCCTCTTTGTCTCGCTCTTTTCCTTCCTTTCCTTAAAGCAGTCCTTCTAGCATGTCTTGCAGAGCTGGTTTGTTGAAGGTGTATTCTTTTAGACTTCCTTTGTCTGGGAAGCTCCTTATTTGGCCTTCTATCTTGATTGAGAGCCTTGCTGAGTAAAGTAGTCTTGGTTGCAGGCCTCTGGTTCTCATTTCTTGAAATATTTCTTGTCATTCTCTTCTGGTTTAGAGTGTTTCCATTGAGAAGTCAGCTGCTAACCTTATGGGGGCTCCCTTGTATGTTACTTCCTTTTTCTCCCTGCTGCCTTTAAGATTCTTTGTCTTTGAATTTAGCCATTTTAATTATGATGTGTCTTGAAGTGTGTCTCTTTGGGTTCCTCTTGATTGGGACTCTGTGTGTTTCCTGGATTTGTGTGACTTTTTCTCTCATTACATTAGGGAAGTTTTTCATCATTACTTTTTCAAATAGGTTTTCTATCCCTTGCTCTTCTTCTTCTGGTATCCCAATCATACAGATATGATTATGTTTTGTATTGTCTGGCATTTCTTTTAATCTCTTTTCATTCTTTGTGAGCCTCTTTTCCTTTTCTTGCTCTTTCTGGGTGTTTTTTGTTTTTTACTTTTTCTCCCAGCTCACTGATCCAATCTTCTGCTTCATTGAACCTGCTCTTGATTCCTCCTACTGCGTTCTTCAGAAGTTGTATTCTTCATTTCCTCTTGGTCCTTGTTGATAGATCTATTTCCTTTTTCATGTTGATATCGTTTGCAGGGAGTTCATTGTAGTTTCCCTGTAGTTTCTGCTACATCACTGTGAGCTCATTGAGCTTCCTGATAACCATTGCTTTGAACTCAATATCTTATAGTTGACTTGCCTCTATTTCATTTGGCATTTCTTTTGAGGCTTCCTCCTTTCCTTTCATTTGGGGATTGTTTCTTTGTCTTTCCACAGTTTGTGAGACTCTTCTTGTTAGCTTCTTCTTAAATTGATCTGTTTTGGTTCCCTGGGTTCATGGTGTGAACTTCTGTGGTAGAATACCTGTGAGATTCAGTGGTGCAGTCTCCTTGGTTTCCTGAGCCCACTGTTCTTGGCCTGTCATTTAAGTTGACTCTGTGTTTGTTTCCGGGTTTTGATTGTTGTTGGGTCTTTCTTTGATGGGTCCTTCCCACAAGCTGGGTAACTGAGGGTCACTCTGTCTACCATCACTTGTATTTTGTTTTGCTTGTGAGGGAGGGCAGGTTGTGTTGAAGCTGGTTCTTCCATGTGTATAAGGTTTTGAGGATTGTCTCTTGGCCTTGTTCAGTTGTTTGTCCTGTGTAGTTTCTCCACTATTTAGTTTATTTCCAGATAGGTCCTGGATTGAGGTTAGTGTGGTTTCCACTCCCTCCTTCACTTTCTTCTGTCATTCTGTGCTGGTGGTTCCTTTGTTGTTGGGTTTCCTCTTCCAGTGGGTATCCTGGTGTTCACAGCTTCCCCTAACTCTTTTTTGTGATCATTTGGAGGGGTAAGGCAAAATGGTTTAAGACAGCAAGAGAGTATTTACAATAGTAGCTGGTAGAGAAGAAATAGGAGATCCTTTGGCTATGTATACTATTAACTGTGATATTCCACCTAATTAGCCACTTTTTAGAAAGGATAGAAAGAAGATAAGGCTCTTGTTGAGGAGGGAATGATTGTGAGTGAGGTTGTAGGAGGTGAGATTCTGAGGTAAGGTAAAGGGTAGAAAATAGGTGTAATGTGTGAGAGAATAGGGTTAACCACTACAGTAATAGATTTCAGGAAACTGTGAAGTGGGCTAAGATCTGGGAGGGGTATTGTGTAGTATTTACAATTGTATGGAACAGCTATTATTTACAATAATATTAGAGCAACAATCATGACAGGATCTATGTGATCTGGATAACAAGAATAGGGAGTATAGGGCACTGAATAGTGTGCTGATGGAATACAAGTGAAGTGAAAGACAGTAAATTACCAATACACTATGAAAGACAGAACAGTGGAAACCTGTCAAACAATACAATATAACCAGCTAAGCAAACAGAAAGAAGAGGAACACAAAAATACTATTAAAGTAAAAGATGTAAGAATAACAAAAAAATAATAATACAAATATGCAATAACTTGCAGGTTCTCTGTAATAGCAAAGTGAAGTTTGTCTCACTGTCTCAGCTGTTGGGATGCCCCCTCTTTGGGTCCCACTCTGGTCTTTTCACAGTTCCAGGTTTTTTGTCTCACTTGTGGATATTTTTTTAAAAAGGCAGAAGAAGGAAGCAGAGATAAAATTGGAAAGAAAGGAAGAAGGAATAAAACAAGAAAGGAGAAAGGAAAAAGGAATTGAGAGATGAAAAATAATGACAATTAAAAAATAAAAAATTCTCTTGCTAGTTTCAAACTGGTCACACTGGTTTTTCTGGTCTTGCTGGCTGCAGCAGGCTCAGGGGCTTTCCTCCCTTACTGATCCACACTCAGTCAGCCTTGCCCACCCTCTCCCTAGTGCTAGCCATGCCCTCGCCCAGAGCTTGCTGGGTGCCTCTTTGCTGGACCTTGGGTGTGGGATCCAGGCCTTCTTCAGAGTGCGCTTTCCCTGGGGTTACTGCTGTGGGCTTTGCGCCTTCTGCAGAGCGCACTCCCCAAACCCCAGTTGTGGGCACACACACTCAGCCAGGAAGCCTCAGGACCCATGCGTTCAGGTGTGCACCCTTCCCAGTGCTATGGGGGCATGCGGGGCTTCCTGCACTACCTCAGGAGGGCTGCCCAGCTGGGTGGATAGGAGGCTGGAGTAATTGCTTCAAGAGAATTTCCCAAACAGTGTCTCTTTCTTCACTTTTTCTGTTTGAGAAATTCCTCCTACTCAAGCCTACTGCTCCATACAGAGGCCTGGCCTCGCACACAGACCAATTCTCCAGCCAGACTGGGCACTGTCAGGGTCAGGGCCCATCACAGTGGCACTCTCAACTGTCCCCAACCAGCATCCACAGACTCTGTGGGTGCTCACAACCCCTGTGTGTTTGGCACTTAGTCCTTATTCCCCTCTCTGCGACTTCAAGCAACCAGGTCTTTCCCAGTACTGTTCAAACGTTGTTTGGCCAAGGAAGGAGCAGTTGACCCAGTTCTCTCCCAAGAACCCTGTTGCAGACCCGTTGGGCACTGGGCCTGGGGCTACAGCTTCTCTTGTCCCCCATGCTGGTTCCTGGGACCTTATTGTTCTGAAGCACTCTCCTTACCGTCTGGTTTTACAGTGTCCGCTACAATTTTTGGTCTCCTATTTTCATATATGTGGGGGTACTGTTGACTGTTTGCTCTGTTCCTCTGTAGATCGGCTAGGTTTTTCTCCCATGTGTAGGGGAAAGTGGAATCTGCTCCCTCGTACCTCACCACCATCTTCCTAATTCACACTTTTAATTTTTAAAGGAAATTCCACACTGTTTTTCACCATGGTTGTACCCTCAAACAGTATCTTAGAGTTCCCTTTTCTCCACAATGTCACCAACAGTTGTTCTTTGTTGATATGTTTAGGATGGCCATTATGACAGGTGTGAAGTGATTTGTTGTAGTTTTAGGTGTTTTTTTTTTTTTTGTAGTTTTAGTTTTCATCTGTCTGATGGATAGTGATGCTGAGCATCCTTTCATATGTCTATAGCCCCTCTGTATGTCCTCATTGGAGAAGTGGCTGTTCAAGTCCTTTGCCCAGTTTTAATTGGATTGTTTGTATTCCTGGTGTGGAGTCGTGTGAGTCCTTGATGTAATGGTGATCAAACCTTTGTCCAAGTTATCATTGGCAAATATTTTAATTTTGCTGTTTCCTTTAGACATGCAAAAGCTTTTTAATTTGATGAAGTTCCAGTGTTTATTCTTTCCTATATGTGCCTTGCTCTAGGTAAAATATTGGTGAATATATCAGTCTGTGGAATATCTGAAATTTTCATGCCTATGTTCTTTTCTAGCTCTTTTATGGAGTTATGACTTATGTTTAAATCTTTTATCCACCTTGAGTTTATTTTTGTGTATGGTATAAGTTGGTGTTCAAGTTTCATTTTTTTAAATGTATCTGTTCAGATCTCCAAACACTATTTGTTGAAGAGGCTAATTTTACTCCATTTTATGCTCTTGCCCCCTTTTTCAAATATTAGGTGATCAGAGAGACATGAATTTATTTGTGGGCTCTATATTCTGATCCATTGATCTATGTATCTGTTCTTGTGCCAGTACCAGCCAGTTCTAATTACAGAGCCTTCTAATATAGTTTGATATCAGGTATTGTGATCCCTCTTATTTTGCTCTTCTTTCTCCAAAATGCAGAGGCTACTTGGAGGCCATTTCTGGTTCCATATAAACTTTTGAAATGTTTTTTCTATTTCTCTGAAATATGTAATTGGTATTTTAATAGGGATTGCATTAAATCTGTAAATTGCTTTGGGTAGTATGGACATTTTGATGATGTTAATTCTTCTAATCCATGAATATGGTATATGCTTCCATTTGTTTGTGTTTTCCTTTATTTCTTTCTTCAGTGTTCTGTAGTTTTCTGAGACAGATCTTTTACCTCCTTAGTTAAGTTTAAGTACTTTATTTTTCTTTTTGCTATATTAAATGTCATTTTTCCTTAATTTGTTTTGAATATTTAATTTTTGGTGCACAAAAATACCTTTGATTTCTGAATGTTGACTTTATATCCTGCCATTTTGCCAAAATCATTTATTAGGTCGAATAGTTTTTCAGTGGAATATAGGGTTTTCTATGTACACTATCATGTCATCTGCAAACAGATATAGCTTTTGTTCCTGCTTTCTAATTTGGTTGCCTTTTATTTCTTTTTCTTGTCTGAGAACTTCCAATATGATGTCAAATAGAAATGTTCCAAATGGACACCCTTTTCTTGTGCCTGATCTTAGAGGGAAAGCTTTTAGTTGCCTGTGGAGTGTGATGTTGGCTATAGGTTTCTCATATATGGCCTCTATTATGCTCAGGTATGCTCCATGTACTCCCACTAGGCTGAGTGTTTTTAACATAAATGGGTGTTTTACCTTTTCAGATGGTTTTTCTGCATATATTGATATAATCATATGATTTTTGTCTTTACTTTTATGTTACATATTATATTTATTGATTTGCAAATATTGTACCACTCTTGCATCCCTGGAAGGAATCCCACTTCGTCATGGTGTATGATCTTTTTAATGCATTGCTGCATGGGGTTTGCCAATGTTTTCTTGGAGATTTTAGTGTCTATGTTCATCAATGATATTGGTCTGTAGTTTTTTCTCTTCATTGTGTCTTTGTCTGGTTTTCGGATCAGGATGATGCTGGCCTCATAAAGAAGTAGTCTTCCTTCTTCTTGGATTTTTTGGAATAGTTTGAGTAGGATAGACGTTAGTTCTTACTTAAATGTTCTGCAAAGTTCTTGGTAAAACTGTCTGGTCCAGGGCTTTGTGTGTGGGAATTTTTTAATTACTGCTTCAATTTCACTGGCTGATATCAGTCTATTCAGACTTTCTGCTTCATCTTCACTCAGTTTTGAAACATTATATTTTTCTCAAAATTTGTCCATTTCACCAAGGTTTTCATGTATCTTGGCATATAGTTTTTCATAGTAATTTCTTACAATCCTTTGTACTTCTGTGATATCAATTGTGATTTCTCCTCTTTCATTTTTTTGAATTTTTTTAAATTTTATTTTAATCATTGTTCAAATACAGTTTTCTCCCCATTAGTCCCAATCCAGCCCACCCACCCCTCCCTCCAACTTCCCTCCCATTACCACCCTCCCCCTAGTTTTTATCCATGTGTCTTTTAACTTTGTTCCTGTAGACCCTTCCCCCTTTCCCCTGAAACTCCCTCTTCTCTCTCCTCTGGTCACTTTCTGCCTGTCCTCTATTACAGTGTCTTTGACTATATTTTGCTTGTTTCTTTGTTTTGTTGTTTAGATTCCTGTTAAAGGTGAGATCATATGGTATTTATCTTTCACTGCCTGGCTTATTTCACTTAGCATAATGCTTTCCAATTGCATCCAAAAAATATGGAATGCTTCACGAATTTGCATGTCATCCTTGCACAGGGGCCATGCTAATCTTCTGTGTATTGTTCCAATTTTAGTATATGTGCTGCTGAAGTGAGCACTCCTCTTTCATTTTTTATTTATTTGGGCCCTCTCTCTTTTCTTCTTGAAGAGTATGGTTTAAGGCTTGTTGATTTTATTTATCTTTCAGAGAACCAGCTCCTGGATTTATTGATTCTTTGAATTGTTCTTTTAGTCTCTATGTTATTTAATTCTGCTCGGATCTTGGTTATTTCCTTTCTTCTACTCACTCTGGGTTTTCTTTGTTGTTGACACTTTAGTTTTTGTAGATGAAGGGTTAAGTCAAGATTTTGATGTGTCAAAATTTATGTGTAGATTTCCCACTATGCAAGTTTTTGCTCCCCTAACCTCTGCATTAATCAAGGGTCAAGTGTAATATGATTTTTAAATTTGTTACTGTAATGAATTACATCACTCAATTTAAGTTTGTTAAATATTCCTTCATGATTAGATTCAGAATGTGCATCTTTGCATTTATGAATTTTATGACAAATACTATATAATAATATTTCTTCAGGAATTATGTAATGGATACATAATGTGACTCTGTTCTGTTATTGGTGGTAGTAACCTTAATCACTGAAGAATACATTACTTGCCTGGTTTCTCGACTGGAAAGTTGATATTTTCTCTTTATAATTAGTAATTGTGTGGGGATCAAAGGTTTAACATCCACTGATAATTCCTCATTAATTTTGTTGTGGTCATATCCAATATGATTTTTTTAAAGATTTTATTTATTTATTTTTAGAGAGGGAAGGGAGAAAGAGAGAGAGAAACATCAATGTGCAGTTGCTGGAGGCCATGGCCTGCAACCCAGGCATGTGCCCTGACTGGGAATCGAACCTGCAATGCTGGGGTTTGCAGCCTGCGCTCAATCCACTGAGCCACGCCAGCCAGGGCTTCATATCCAATATGATTTTAATCCTGAAATTTTTTTTTTAGAATTAAAATATAAAATCCAAAATATTCATTATGTGAAATTCATTATGTTCTTTATTTGAAATGTTTCTATGATTTGTAGGTCAACCTTTATTGCTATGAACTTCCCTCTCAAGACATCCTTCTCTGTGTCCCATAGGTTTTGGGCTGATGTGTGTTCATATTCATTCATTTCCAGAAACATTTTTATTTATTCCTAGATGTCATTATTAATCCATTCATTGTTTAACAGCATGCTATGGAGACCCCATGAATTTTCCCCATTTTTGAGTTTTTCCTGGAGGTTGGTTTCTAGTTTTAAGCCCTTGTGGTTAGAGGAAATGCTTGATATGATTTCAATGTTCTTGAATTTGTTGAGGCATGTTTTGTGTCCTATTATGTGTTCTATCTTTGTAAATGTTCTATTCCATGTGCATTTGAGAAAAATGTGTATTTTGGTTCTTTGGGATGAAAGATTTTAAATGTATCAATTAAACCCATTTGATCTAGTTCATTGTTCAATGCTGGAATATCCCTGTTGATATTTGTTTGGAAGATCTATCCACTGTTAACATAGGGTGTTAAAATCCCCTACTATAATGTGCTGTTGTTTATATCTTTCCTGAAGTCCTCCAAGATTTCCTTTATATATTTGGGTGCTCCTATGTAGGGTGCATACATGTTTACAATGTTTATGTCTTCTTGATGGATTCTTCCCTTGAGTATTATGAAGTGTCCTTCTGTGTCTCTTTTTATCACTGTTATTTTGAAGTTTATTTTGTCTGATATGAGTATTGCTACCCCAGCTTTTTTTTTTTCCTGTCCATCTGCTTGTAGTATTTTTTTCTAACCCTTTGCTTTTAGTCTGTGTAAGTCTTTTGTTCTGTGGTGGGTCTCTTGTAGGCACTATATATGGAGATCGTATTTTCTTATCTATTCAGCTACCCTATGATTTTTGATTGGGACATTTAATCCATTCACATTTAGGGGTACTATTGATAGGTATTTACTCATTGACTTTTCCACTACTTATACCTGTGTTCCTATCTCTCTCACTCCTTTTCTTCACCTCCTCAAAGCAGCCCATTTATCATACCTTGTAGTGCTAGTTTGGTAGGGGTGTATCCTTTTAGCTTCCTTTTGTCCAGGGAGCTCCTTATTTTGCCTTCCATTTTAAATGAGAGCCTTGCTGGGTAGAGTAGTCATGGTTGCAGGCCTTTGCTTTTCATTACTTGGAATATTTCTTGCCATTCCCTTCTGGATTATAGTGTTTCTGTTGAAAAATCAGCTGCTAGCCTTATTGAAACTCCCTTGTAGTTAGTATCTGTTTCTCCCTTGCTGCTTTTGAAATTCTCTCTCTTTTTTTAATTTGGCATTTTGATTATAATGTGTCTCATAGTGGGTGTCTTTGGGTTCATCTTGACTGGGACCCTCCATGCTTTCTGAATTTGCATGGCTTTTCCCTCTCCAGTTTAGGAAAATTCTGTCATGTTTTCAAGCAGAGTTTCTATCCCTTGCCCCTTTTCCTCTCCTTCTGGTATCCCCATGCCTTTAGCATGGGATTCTCTTTCTCTTAAAGAAAAAGAGAATCTTAAAAGCACCAAGGGAGAAACATAGTATGCAGTAGAGAGAAAGAAGGAGCTCCTACTTTTTGTGACAGCATGAATGGAACTGGAGAGTATTATGCTAAGTGAAGTAAGCCAGGCAGTGAATGACCAATATCATATGATCTCACCTTTAACTGGAACCTAATCAACAAAAGATAAAAGCAAACAAAATATAACCAGAGACATTGAAATTAAGAACAATCTAACAATAACCAGAAGGGAGGGGGAAGGGGACATTGGGGGGAAGGACTTTCAAGAACTACTGTAAAGGACACATGGACAAAACCAAGGGAGAGGGTGAAAGCAAGGGAGGGAGATGGGTTTGGCTGGGGTCAGGGGGAGTGATGGAGGAAAATACAGACAACTGTAATTGAACAACAATAAAATAACTAAAAATAATAATAAAGTTGTTGCATTTCATGTTGTCCTGAGGTTCCCTTGACCTATCCTCATTTTTTGTGTCTTTTTTTTTTTTTTTGTGCAGGTGCTCTACCTGGGTATTTCTTTCTACCTTGTCTTCCAGCTCAGTAATTTGGTTCTCTGCATCATAGCTTCCTTGTAATTCTTTCTAGCATATATTTTATTTCAGATATTGTAGTCTTCATTTCTTCCTGGTTCTTGTTTATAGTTTCTCTTTACTTTTTCATGCTGTTGTAGTTCCCGCTCAGTTCCTTGTACTTGTCAATGAGTTCCTTGAGCACCCTTACAACCATTCTTTTGAATTCTATGTCTGTTGGATTGCTTGCCTCCATTTCATTTTGCTTTTTCACTGGTGATTCTTCTGTTCTTTCTGATTGCTGGTTCTTTTTCTGTCTTCCCATTTTAGGTGATTCTTTTTGTTTGTTTTTGCATTTCCAGACACCCTGCTTTTCCAGCTGTCTTTGTGGGGTGAACTTCTGTGGTAGGGGTTCTGTGGGACTCAGTAGTGTGGTCTCTTCATTCCTCTTGTCTGGATGCTCTAGGGCTGCCCTTTCTTCTGTTTGTGTGGGCTCTCTTGTGCTTCAGCTTTTACCTGTTGGTTACTTCTTTTACCTGTTGGTTAGGTCCTTTCCTCCTGCAGTCTTAGTGGCAGTTACCACTCCCACCTTGTCTTATATGCTCTTGTACAGGTGTTGTTTAACAAAGCAGTGTTACCAGACAACCAAACTTGCCCCAGAAAAAACAAACAAACTCCTTAGTACATCAGTAATCTCAACCACAATTTAATTAAGATGAATAAAAGTGACAAGAGATTGCTGAAATAGTAAGATTTGACAAAGGGAGTATGAGATGACTAAAAGGGGTGAAAATTTTATTGAGTGGAACGAGGGAGGAGAAGAAGAGTTGGGATAGAACCAAACTAGATAAGAGTTGGGATAGAAATAAAGCAAAGAAAGGGAGAGAACAAAATTTACAATATAAGTAAAACATGAAAGGGTGATGGGACAATGGGGTAAAGAAAGAGAAGAATATACTATGGGGTTTGAAGTAAAATTGAAAAGGTACTGGATGAACAGGAGCAAAATTTCGGAAAAACCACAGCACAGTCAATAGCAATGACAGCTGAATGAGGTTTAATAAAGATGGAACCACAATAAGGATATTATATAATAGCCAAAAGTGAATATGAAATGTCTACAGTAAAGAAAAATGATTTTGAGAGAATGGAAGAGGCAAACTAATAAGAGTATCAAGTAAAGCCCAGGTTGAGAGGGGAAAAAGAAAGAGAGAGAAACCAATGAAATAAAATTCCTCACTCAACTCATCAAGGGCAGGGGGGAGGCAAAATGGAGTAAGCAGTGTGAGAGTGTTCTATGGGATTTGTTCACAAAGAAATAGTGAACAAATAGGAGTTCCTTTGAAGAATTACAGCAATAACCATATTATTTCACCCAACTAGCCACTGTTTATAAAATGTAGAAAGGATATAAGACTCTTATAAGAGGGGCAAAAGAATGTGTGCTGACTTGGGAAAGAAAAGTGCTTAAGCAAGTTTAGGTGGAGGAGAAATAGAGTAACAGATAGAAACTTGGTTTAGTGTGAGAGAAAATGAAGTGTACACCAAAGTAATAAAGCTGAGGAAGATGGTGAAATGGATTACCACAAGAGAAGGGTGTTGGAGGATTTGGAATAAAAATAAAATGATAAGAAATATAAAATCTGAATAAAAAGAATAAAAAATAAAAGACCAAGAGTAGTGAGTTATTTGAAATATGAAGTGAAAAAAACATTAAAATGCTTATGAAATGGAAAATTAAAAAACAAGCAATAAAAGCAAATTAAAAAAAACTAAGTAAAGGGAAAAAAAGAAAGAGAATTAAAAAAACGTGCAAGTTCTGATGAAGAGCAAAGTAAAATTTGTCTTAGCCTCCTGCTGATTGGTAAGCCTACCCAGTCAGTGTTGCAGTACTTTCCTTTTCCGTATGCAGTTGGGGGCTGGGCTTTGTTTTTCCTTTTTTGTGGTTCCACTGGATGGGGGCTCAGTCTGAGCTACAATAATCACTGGTGCCTCGTTTCTAGGCCATACCCTCAGAGCATTGTGCAGCTCACACTCTCTACTCTGCATTCATGCATCCAGGTCTCCCCTGGCATGGGTCTGGGACTTCCCCACCCTGGGAATGAGGGAGCTGCTAGGCTGCTAACACTGTGCTAGCTCTCCTCCAATGTCCCCATGGAAGACAAGGTTTCTGGTGCCAGGCCTGGGGACTTTCCCCATTGACTAAAAAACCACCTTAATGCCTGTTTTAAAGCGTCCTTTGCATAATTTGGCTTCCAAAGTTCCTGTCAAGATTCTATTGGCTGTTCTCTCTCTCTCTCTTTTTTTTTTTTGGAAGATCAGATAGATGTCCCACTTGGGTGCACGTGCAAGTGGGCTCAGCTCCAACCTACATTTCTGCCATCTTCTCTCTCCCAAGGCAAGATCCTTTTGTTGTTCTTTGTTTAGGGAATGACAGAAAGCCAAATTAATATTTCATGCTACTCAGACTTACAAGCTCCAGTGTTGGAGACTGCACTGTGTGGTTTTGGAGATTGTAGCCCCACAAGAGCAAGCTCTGAAAGGGGCTGGTAAGTCTCCCTGGAAAACCAGGTCATAACACAGGTGGCAGGAATGACTCAATTCTACCACCAAGGGTCCTGTGGGAATCAAGCCTAAAATTTACATTTTTGTCTTTTTTTTTTTCATATTTTTGTCTTTTGAAGCTGGCTGTGCTCAGCGATAAGCCTTGTCAGTATAACCCAGATGTATGAGTTCAAGGCATCAGGAGTGAAACTTCCTACTTCACGATATACACCTTTACAGTCACCTGGCATCTGCATGTCTCACAGACCCCAATCTGAAAAGATTTCTGTATTTCTTCAATTGTTTATCTATAGATAATGTTAGTTTTTTATGACTATAGCCTTGTTGGACACTGAATGATAAGCTACGTACATGTGCTGTGTCCCCCTGCACTTCCCAACCCTAATAAAAGCCACGTCAAAGAAGGGCTCAGGGCATTCTCTACTAGAGGGAATCACCACCCCTTTTTCCACTGGAACAACAAGACTATGTCCAGGATTATATTTTATTCTCATCTGCGATGGCCTGGGGAACCTCAATGGCCAGAGTTTCCCTCACTCCAGCACTGGGGAGGCAGATTGAAAGGCACTAGTGGTACACAGGGAGAAACTGAAGTGCCTGGCATCAAGGTGATCAGAGGCCATTGCCCCTTTGTAAAACTATCCCGCATAGAGTCCACAATCTGGGACCATATCTGAGACTCCATTAACCTGGGTAACACTGTTTCTAGTTTCTAAGATTCTAAGAGACAAAAACTCTGCTCTCTGACAAGAGGAACTGTATTTCCAAGAATATATGAGGAATCAATCCCCCCCCCCACCCCGCTGCCCCTTTTACTGCTTGGCTTTGGATGTTCACAGGAAATATATGGCAGAACAGAAAAGTAAACTCTCACCTTTCTACCCAGAAGACAATGGGGATGGGGGTCTATGAATTGGAACATGTTAGAATGATGAAAGAGAATGCAGCTCAGTAAAACAATTCCATACAGTATAAATTTAAAAAAAAATAGAATTACCACATGAATAAGAAAACATAGATAGTAATTTGAAAAGCTCATACAAGAAAAAGAAATAAAAGTCACCCAAGTTGGAAAGGAGGAGGTAAAACTGTCATTATTTACAGATGACATAATAGTGTACATAGAAAATTGTATAGACTCTATCCAAAAAACTACTCAACCTAATAAGTGAATTTGGCATAACAGTGGTATACAAAGTCAGTATTCAGAAATCAAAGGCATTTTTGTACACCAACAATGAAATATCAGAAACAGAAATTAGGAGGAAAATCCCATTTACCACAGCAACAAGAAAAATAAGGTACACAGGAAAAAAACTAACCAAGAGGTAAAAAACCTGTACTCAGAAAACCAGACAATACTGAAGAAAGAAATTAAAGAAGACACAAATAAATGGAAACATATACTGTGATCGTGGATTGAAAGTATTAACATCATTAAAATTTCCATACTATCCAAAGGAATTTATAGATCAATGCAATCCCTATTAAAATACCAATTACATTATTTCACAGAATAGAATGAATATTTCAAAAATGTATACAGAATCATATACTACCCTGAATAGCCTCAGCAATGTTGAAAGATGAACAAAGTAGGAGGGATCACAACACCTGATATGAAACTATATTACAAGGTCACTGTAACCAGAACAGTTTGGTACTGGCATAAAAAGAGAGGCATAGATCGATGGGAGAGAAAAGAGAGCCCAGAAATAAACCCATGGCTCTATGGTCAAATAATATTCAATAAAGGGGGTAGGAGCATAAAATGGAGTAAAAATAGCCTCTTCAACGAATGGTGTTTGGAAATCTGGACAGTTATATGCAAAAAAGTGAAACATGAGTACCAACTCATGTCATACATAAAAATAAACTCAATATGGATAAAACTCTTCAATGTAAGTCGTGACACCATAGATGTCCTAGAGGAGAACATAAGCAGGAAAATTTCAGATATCTCATGCAGCAATATTTTCATCAATATGTCCCCTACAACAAGGGACATAAAGGAAAAATTAAACAAATGGAACTACATCAAATTAAAAAGCTTCTGCACATCTAAAGAAAACATCAGCAAAATTAAAAGGTAATCAACCATATGGGAAAACATATTTGCCAATGATACCTCAGATAAGCATTTGATCTCCAAAATATGTCAAGAACTCATAGGTCAAGAACACTGAGAAGAGAAACAATCCAATTAAAAAATGGGTAAAGGACCTGAACAGACACTTCTCCAAGGAGGACAGAGGGCTCAGAGGTATATGAAAGGATGGTCAGAATCACTAGCCATCAGGGAGATGCAAATTAAAAACACACTTAGATACCACTTCACACTGGTCTGAATGGCCATCCTAAACAAATCAACAAACAAGAAGTGCTGGTGAGATTGTGGAGAAAATGGAACCCTAGTATATTGTTGGTAAGAATGCAGACTGGTATAACCACGGTGAAAAACAGTACAGAATTTCCTCAAAAAATTAAAGATGGAACTGCCTTTTGATCCAGCAATTCCACTGCTGGGATTATATCCTAAGAATCCTGAATCACCAATTCAAAAGAGCCTATGTACCCCAATGTTCACAGCAGCATTATTTACAATAGTCAAGTGTTGGAAACAGCCTACGTGCCCATCAATGAATGAGTGCATAAAAAAAAAAACTGGTACATTTACACAATGGAATACTACACAGTAGAAAGAAAGAAGGAGCTCCTAGTCTTCATGACAGCATGGATGGGACTGGTGAACATTATGCTAGGTGAAATAAGCCAGGTGAAAGAGAAATACCATTTGATCTCACCTGCAAGTGGAACCTAATAAATAAAACAAACAAATGAGAAAAATAGAACCAGACTTGGAAATAAAGGACAAATTGACAGTGAACAGAGGGAAGGAGTAAGGGGTATAATGGGGAAATAAAGGGAATGGGTAAGCTAAGAAACATGAATAGAGGACTCACAGGCACAGATAATGGGGGGGATGACTGACTGTGGGAGTAGAGGGCAGGGCTGGGGTGAAAAATAGAGAAAAATTTTGGACAACAGTAAATGAACAACAACAAATTTTTAAAAAGGATAACCCCACATTTTCTAGGAGATATTCAATGCTATGAGATTTTAAATTAAGATTAGAAATGGTATCTTTTGAAGAAAAAACAACAAATGAAATGAAAAAAAAATAGAAACAGGTTCATATTACAGAGACTGATGGTTGCCAGAGAAGAAGAAAGTGAGGGGATGGGTGAAAAAGGTAAAGGGGAATAAGAGTTACAGACTTTTTAAAGAAAATCAATATATCTTGTGGGTATACAGAATGGGGAATATAGTCAATATTGTAGTAACTATGTATGGTCAGATAGTTATTGTACTTAATGGCGATTAGGCATATTGAGTCACTGTTGTATACTTAAAATTAACATAATATTGTATGTTAATTATACTTTAATTCAAATAAATTTTTAAACATAAAGATTTATGTGAACTCCTGGAACTGTCCCCAAGCCTACATTTGTGGATCAGACCTTAAATAGCATACCAAGCCTTTGAGAACTTATTTATGGGGTAGATAATTGCCCACGTCTCAGACTGGTCACCAGATGGCACAAATATGGAACAGCTCTGAAGAGAATTACAAAGACTTTAAAAATTGAACAGATATTATATTCCAGATAGTTGATTTGATTCTCAGCTTCCTCTATTCCATTATTGTTACCCTGTAGATTTTTCTTTATTTCGCTAATACAACTTTCATTTATGCCTGGGTCCTTTTATTGAAGTACCCAATGAGTTCCTGGAGCATCCTGATAGCCAGTGTTTTGAACTGTGCATCTGATAGGTTGCTTATCACCATTTCATTTAGTTTTTTCTAGAGTTTTGTTCTACCTTTCATTTGTGTTGTCCTCATGTTGGCAGTCTCCCTGTGTTCGTTTCTGTATATTAGGTAGAGCTGCTTTGACTCCCTGTCTTAGCACACTTGTAAAGTTGTATGGGGCAGAGCCATAGATAATTGACAGGGCGGGACAACACATGTTACTATGTTGCTCTGAGTGTAGGAGGGTTTGTCAAGGGGAAATGCCACTGCTCGACTTCTGGAGTTTTGTCTGAGAGGAAGCTGTCTCCCCACTCACACTTCACTTTCTTCCCTTATGCCACTGGTGCCCTTCCAGCTGTTGCCCTGGTGCCAAACCCTAGAGAGTATGAGTCTGCAGGAGTCCTACATCCACTTCAGGCCCTTTAAGAGAATGAAGTGTCTTCCTCCACCCCAACACCCACCAGTTTGTACAGCCAGAAGTTTTGGGAACTTATCTTCTTGGTACTGGAACCCCAGACTAGGTTGTCTGTACTGGAGCTGGGATCTCTCAATCCCCAGATATCCTTCCCAATTTTTATCCACTACACGTGGGTGTGGGACCACTGGTTCCCATCTCCATGCCTCTATGCCCCACTTTGTGTCTGTAAACCCTCCTATGCTTCTCTGCATCACTGCCTTTCCTATAGTCTGGATGAATCTGGGCTTAAGTACTCAAACTGATGAAAAGCAAGGGCCTACAACCTAGATAATTCTATCCAGCAAAGCTATCACTTAGGCAGATAAAGTGATTCCCAGACAAGGTAAAACTAAAGGAGTTCATCATCACCAAACCATTATTATATGAAATTCTAAAGGGAATTATATAAGAAAGAAGAAATCAAAACAATGAACCTTAAAATTGCAATGAACTCACACCTATCAATAATTGAATCCAAATAATAAATTAATCAAACAAGCAGAACAGAAATAGAATCATAGATATGCAGGGTTATCAGTTGGGAGGGGGTGGGGGAAATGGGAAGAAAGGTGCAGGGATTAACAAGCACAAATTGTAGGTACAAAATAGATAGGGGTGTGGGAAGATGGCAACTACATAGGAGCTGAGCCCACATGCTCATGCACCCAACTGGGATACCTAGCTGATATTCTGAAGAACAGCCAACAGAATTCCAGTTGATATGAAGTTTGGAAGCCAAAGTAGAGTGCAGGAGATGCTTAAAAATAGGTAATAGGATATTTTGTAAGCCAACAGGAAGTTCCCCAGTCAGACAAGACTGCTCTGGAGCATTGGAGGAAAGACAGCAACCTAGTGACTCACTACCCTCCCAGAGCAGAAAAGTCCCAGGCCCATGCCAGGAGACACATAGACATGTAAAGTCACTGAGGTGATAAGTGTACCCCAGCTGGGATGTTGA
Organism: Tonatia bakeri; assembly: GCA_004024845.1. NCBI lineage: Eukaryota > Metazoa > Chordata > Mammalia > Chiroptera > Phyllostomidae > Tonatia > Tonatia bakeri. The sequence continues at coordinate 1,462 of PVIA01012651.1, read as the reverse complement.
TCACTTGTTGGAACAGTACCAGAGAAATTGGGGAGCCAGTTAATACCTGGAGCTGGGAGTAGAGATGGGCCATGAATGGCTGTGACCAAGACTCTGGACTGGCGAGAAGATGGCAGCAAGGTAGGTGGGAGTGGAGCCCATTTCTCCCTGTGCCCAGCTGGAACACCTAGCCAATCTTCTGAGGAACAGAGTGAACAACCAACAGAATTCCAGCTTATATGAAGTTTGGAGGCCAAAAATTGTAGAGAAGATTGAAAAAACAGATGGTGAGGAGATTGCGCTGGGATGGTAAGGTTCCTGGGATCTGCACAGGGACGTAGGCTGCTGTGGCCCCCAGCCTGAGACTGGCTGCAGGATATGGGGAGGAGAGTTAGATTGCCAGCTCTTTCCCCTGCTGGAGTATGGAGGGCAGCCCACCACCAGGAGGGATCTGGATGCTGGAGGTTGCTAGGGGGAATAGAGATGAAGTGGGAGACATACAGAGGTGGCATACATCTGCTGGGACTGTGGATGCCAGCACCAGAGAAATTGAGGTGCCAGGTGACATCTGGAAAAGGGAGGAGTTGGGCCATTTTGGACCCTGACTCGGATAGTCTCCAGACTGGTTGGAAATTTGGGCTGTGTGGAAAGCTGTGTACTTAAGAACAGTGGGCAGCTGTATTGTAAGGAACTCTCAAGCAGTGGCTGGCTTGCCCCAAGGGTGATTTGAGCTGTGCGCGCCAGAGACTGACTGGCTAAGTAGAACCACACATCCCGCTTGTCTCGCACAGCATACCCTGAGACTGAGTGATTTGAGCCTGGCAGCACACAGAGAACCTGAGCCAGAGGCTGGGCAACTGTGAATATTGTGGCCCTGACCTGGTCAGCAACCTCTCAAAACCATAGCAAGGGAGAAAAATGAAGCCCAGCTCCCCTCTTCCTATGGCAGTAGAAAGATCAGCAGAACTCCCTGAACAGGCTTAAAGTCAGCAAGGGGCTTTTTTTTCTTCCCCCAAGTGAGATAATAAAATATGGAATTACAAAGGGCCTGGAGACATCCAAAGGGAGAGCACAAGGCTAACCCCCAAAAAACAGAAAATGAGACAAATGTCACTTTGCTATCCCATAGAGCTAGCATTTTATTGCTTATGTGTATTATTATTTTTTCACTAGTTTTACCACTTCTATTTTATTAGTATTTTTTTTTCTTTCTCTTCCTTATGTTTACCTTTCCTTGTTTTATTTTTCTTTTTAATTGCATTGTTTGACTGGCTTTCCTTATTCTCTCTTTAATGTATTTTAATTTTCCTTCTCTCACTTCACTTGTCTTCCAATAACACTACTCTTGACTGGGTACATTCTATTCTGGTTATCCAAATCAAATATTTCCTGTCATATTACTGTTGTTCCAGTACTATTATAAATAATTGTTGTTCCATACAATTGTACATACTACACAGCAACCCTCCATGAACTTAGCCCA
>PVIA01012650.1:0-36597 GCA_004024845.1 Tonatia bakeri | reverse complement strand
CATTCATGATTTATTAATTTTTAATTGGGCCTCTACTAAGTGTTAGATCCTGGGGATAAAATTAGCAACAAGACATAGTTCCCCTGGGAGCTTACAGGAGTTCCTGGGAGTAAATAGGAAAGGCACTTAATGGCCAAGAAAATCAGGAAGCAATGGGGCAGGCTGCCTAGAGATGACCCCTCCACCGTCAGACCCTGAGAGCCACCAGAGAAGTTAGCGTGTCAAAAGGCTGAGCCAAAATAAAGTGAGGTGGAATGAAGCTGGGGAAGAAGACGTCTATCTGGCAGAGAGAACAAAGGCATCCTCGAGGGACAGGGAGCCTGGCATCTGGGGATGTCACCCTCCATCCCTGTAGTGCAGTATTCATCCTAAGTTTTCAGCTATGAGTCAAATCATCTCAAAAACTTTTCATTGCAACCTAGAATACAGCCAAAGGCAGTTCACAATGTGATACAAAAGCGGTTGCGGTTCACCAAGCACATTCAAACAGCATTCAGTAAAAGGTGCTTCCATCTACAACCGAACAGGTGGCGGGCCTTGGGCTGTGTTCAAAATAATTATTCTTAAGTATATAGGAAGAGATTTACTAAATAAATCTTTTGTCAAATTGTAACTGCCCCCCAAAATTAGGAAATGTATTCTGAGCAAACCAGATACAACCCTTGAGAATGTTTGTATTCGCATGTACAGCACTTACCTATTCTTAATGCAGACCTCATTTTTCTTTTAAAGGAGCAGATTAAGTACATCAGTTGACTAGGGTTGTTTAAAAAGATAAAAAAACGTATGATCTAATTTTCAAAGGGGTGTTTCTGAAAACACTACGCCCAAAATTAGAGCTTCAGGCTTCTCTGCTTTTCAGGGCCAGGTGGTCTAGTCTGCCTCTCTGCTGCCCTCCTGTGAGTTGATGGAGCATAGCAGCACAAAAAATCCTGTCTAAGAACAAACCTGCCCGTGCGGGCAGAGAACTGTGAGAAGGGAGGGATGATGTGACTCGCACAAGCCTTTCCCACAGATTCCAGGAATCTGGATTTGCTGTCACTCAATCACTGTGATCATGGGTTTCTACTGAATAATATTTTCAGGCCTTATTTTAAAGAGAGGAGTTTTTTCCAACATTCAAAGAAAGCTCAAAATGTACATTTAGATAATAGGAGATTATCCACAGTCTCAAAAATAACAGGATAATTGCTACTGCCCCAAGCCTACTTGCATCTGGATTTTCCTATATTCTTGAGGAGTCCCATCACTTTTCGAGGCTTCACATTAAATTTTATTTTTAAATCCTCTTTCTCCTTTCCTTTGAATCTATTTTCCGAGCAGTTATTGGTAGGAACCCTGCTATGGACTTGCTTATAATAAGTTGGAGAGGCCTAGGGAGAAGTAGATGCTTAATAAAGTAGAAGTTTTATAGAATGAATAATTCAATAAATGGATAGATGGGTAGAAGGATGGGTGGATGAATGATGGGAAAAGATAAACATTAGATCCTAATTTAGGAAACAACAGCTAAGGAGATAAGGATATGATAACAAGGGCACAGAATCTAATTCAAGAAAGGAATACAAAAGGGATAGGCACCCACAATGAAATGATTTCAGGCTAGGTTTATAAGATAAGAGATCAGGTAAAAAGGAGGAGGAAAGCATTTTGGGCAAAGAAAACTCTGAGGTGAGAAGGAGCTTGACTTCATCAAGAAACTGCAACACGGGCAGGAGGGAGAGGAGGGCCAGATGACGAAGACAAGAGCAGAGTGAAGTGCCACTCAAACTTTTTGGCCCTCCCCTTTGGCGTATGTATATATTTTTTGTTTTATTTTTAATTAAATTTGAATGCCTTTAGATAGGAAATACAAGTACAGGTGCATGCCTATTTTTCAGAGGGAGATTTTTGTTTATTTTTAGAGAGAGGGAAAGGGAGGGAAGAAGAGAGGGAGAGAAACATGAAAATAAGAGAGAAACATCAATCAACTGCCTCTTAAATGCACCTGACCAGGGACCAAACCCACAACCCAGGCACATGGCCGGACAGAGAATCAATCTGGTAACTTTTCACTCTGTGAGAAGCCCAGTCCACTGCGCCATATGAGTCAGGGCACACTCTATAGTCTTATAGGCAAGTGGACCATACATTCATGACCACTTCCTGTTTCCTATTGGTATTTAATTTTGAAATTGTGCCTTAGAGCTCATGGAATTAGAGATTTTATCCTTTGATCAAAAAGAAAAAAAGATTTTTTTTAATTTTAAAAAATTAAATTTACTGGAGTGACATTGGTTAATAAGATTAGATAGACTTCAAGTGCATAGTTCTATGACACATGATCTGCACATTTCTCTGTGTGCCCACCATGTAAAGTCAATGAGGGAAGTAACACCTTCTGATTTGAGTTCATAAAGTACTCTAAAAACTTTTCATAACATAGCAAGCATGGCCCAGAGTTTTTTATCTCTATTAAATGCATTTTTTTAATAGTTAGGTTAGTGAGGTGACTTGAATGAGCCTCCTAGGACCATAGGCTGTCAGGCATGAGAGATGAGAAGAGCTGTCCAATTTCCTCCAAGCCAGGGTCTGGGTCCCAGCCTCAGGCACCATCTTGTGGTCATCGTCCATTTCATGGTTAAATATTGGTGAGATGATTCTGAATGCTATTGCTAAGATAATAGCAGCAAAATCAGAATTCTCTTGTTTTGTTAATGCTATCTAGGGACATTGGACCCAGTAAAACTGGGGGAATGGAATTTCCTCATCCACTGCCTAAGATAGGAGTTCCTGAATTTCCTCATGGGTCTTGCCTTCTCCTCTTTGGGTCCCTCCAACAGAAGATGAAAACTTTACCCCACCTCTGTGTGAGAATGGGAGCAAGAGGGAGAATAGCAACCAATCACAAACCGCATTATATTCAAACTCTCTTAATTACTGGTGTTTACCATGAGCTTTTACGGTAACAGTCCAACTGTTATGTAGAAAATGGATTATGGGTGAAAGAGAGGTTGCTTAGTTAGCAGGTTATTAATAGGCACTTGCAATAGCTTATATGAGAGGTGAGGGTTTCTTAACTAAAATGGCAGCAACAGAAATGGAGGTAAAGGGGCAGATCTAAGAGATTCAGGAAGCGGAATCAGCTTGACTCAGATGGCTTGGATGCAGGCAGTAGAGGAGAATAGTGTCGAGTCCATAACCACCCAGGTTTGGAATGTGATAGCTTAGTTTACTAAATACTTGGGAGGAAGAAATTTTTCAGGAAAAGATCATGAGCCAGGAGTTAATAAAGTGAGATGCTGTAGATCAAGACCAGTTAAGAGGGACTAGATAAAGAACTCACATTAAAGCCTCCTTTAGTCTCCAAATACAGTGGAGAATATTTTACCTTTTTCACTGAAACCACAAATGAAGCATTGTTAAATGTTAGCCGCCGAAAGATTCCATGTACCAAAATCACCTGAAGCAGGAGGCCTCTCTTATGTCCATGGAACCCAGTATCTTTTTTTTTTTTAAGATTTTATTTATTTTTAGAGAGGAAAGGGAGGGAGAAAGAGAGAGAGAGAGAAACACCAATGTGCGGTTGCTGGGGGCCATGGCCTGCAACTCAGGCATGTGCCCTGACTGGGAATCGAACCTGCGATGCTTTGGTTCGCAGCCCGTGCTCAATCCACTGAGCTACGCCAGCCAGGGCGGAACCCAGTATCTTATTCTGGAATCCATGAACTCAGCAGCCAAAGAGCTTCAAGGAATTTTTCAGCCCCTTAAAACTGTAATAAATGTGTGTATGTGCGTGTATTTATTCTTCCAGCTACAGGGCCAATAAATGTCATCAGGGCTTAAAGGGGTCTGTAAAGGTAACTACCGCCTCTTCACAGGCTAATTTCAGTGAGCAAAACATGAGGCATTTCGATAAAGTGAGTTTCCATTCTTATTCCAGGGAAACCATCCCAGTTACACTATGATCAAACCACTGCATCTTCTAATGCTTCACATTTTTCCTTCCTAAGACGGGGCTAATGATGGTTCCTTCATGCCCGGTATTGTTCAGGAGACAGGCGGGGAGAGGAAATACCGCAACCGCTCTCTTCCCTCTCTGATCTCGCTCAGGAGCTCCCGTCAGCTGAACCTAACTGTAAGCCAAATTGCAAAGTGGCTCCACCCAGCCTGTCCTCAGATGGGGAAAAGAGGGTGGAGGATGGAGAGTAGGTTTGGGGGTGAGGGGATGGAGGGGAACGGATGCAAGGGTCAGTGGGTAAAAGGAAGCTCTGGCACATGCCCTCAGATACGAAGTCCTCCCAGCTCAATGTACTAAAACGTGGTCTTTATATTTGCTCTTTCATTTCCTTCAAGTTCTTGCTCAAATGCCACCTCTTTGGTAAGTCTTTCTCTTACCACCTTATTTGAAGCACAACTTACCTTGTATCTGCCCCTGACTCTCCTCTTCTGGGCTTAGAGTGTGGTGGTAGCCCTGTCTCCATTAGACAGTCTGTGCACCTCTCGCGCTCATTATTATTATTTTTTATTGTCATCCACTCCCCCACTAGGCCACAAATTGCAAGAGAGCAGGAAATATCTTGTCTCCTGAAATATTGCCATATCCTCGATATTGCATCAGCAATATCTGATACCCAGCTGGTGCTCAATATATACCTGTTACATAAATAAGGGAAGTGTAAACAAACTGGAAAGAAAATTTCTACACTGTTTTAAAAATGAAAACTGGCCTATTAACAGAACTAATGATTTTTTTCACTACATATTCCTGCTGGTAGTTTTCATGACCTAAATTTTATTTCCTAAATCTCTCCTCTTCCAGATTTCACTTTCTTTCTCCAGCCAGCTCAAATATCCTTTTCTATTTAGTCTTTCCTGTTTTGTCATAGGAACTGCTCTCTGATGATTTTCATAGCATATTATCTGTCTCCCTAGTAGCAGAACATTCCCCCCATGTGTATCAGTTATTTGAGTGCATCTCCTACCAGCAACACCACATCCCAAGGCCTCTGATGCAGGGTTTATGAGTTCTGCAAAGCGCACATTCTCCAGCAGTGAGCACCTGTAATGTGCTGTCGAGGAGCGTCAGTTGTGGGGTCCAGGGCCCTGTGTTCAAGTCCTGCCCTGGCACTGGCTCTGACACACTGACATTTAAGGTCTAAGTTACATCATGTGGCCACTGCAGGGGTTAAAAGAGATGAAACATTTAACCCATTAGCCAAGAAATGTTCAGTAAAGTGTATCTATTATTAGCCTAGTGAGTGTTCATTGTTAAACAAACAAATGGCTATAGTAAGACAGGAAGAATGAAATCTACACAAAATGTAATCTTTACGTGCCCTTCATTTAAACAAGGAAAGAAATCAGTGCTAAGAATATAAGCTCTCCAGTCAGGGGGCTGAGGGTCAAATCTATCCTTACTACCTGTGCGACCTTGACCACATATTTAACTTTTTTACCCTTGAGTGTTCTCACGTAACCCATGGTGAACTGGGCTTGGATGCAGTAAATGATTGATATTGCTAATTATTATAGACACTAAAAGCCAAATTTAGAAAGAAAAACATTTTCTGTTAATCCAACAGGCTGTTAGACATTCATGAATTTTAGAAATTTAGTTTCCATGCTAACAAATAAAGAGCTATAATTAGTCTTTTTAGAGTTTCTCATTGCCAAAGTCTTTTCTTTTTAAGATAGGGCTAAACCATAGTAGACATTTAGGGAAAAAATATTTCAGAAGAAGCAATATTCCAAAGAGATAAAATATAACTTCAAAAATCCTTTCATGTGTTTGTAAAAAGTAATCTTCAAAGCAGCTGTTATTAAAACTTTCTACTTTCTGTCATCCAACAGTGTTGTTCCATCATCATTAATAATTAATCATAGGTCTCTGATTCATTCTTGTATGCTCTAAAAATAGGATACATGAATAGGATTAGATCCTTAGCAACAGAATATTGAGTACTCCATCAGCCTAACCGGAGCACCTATTTGCATTCTGCAAACAGATCTGTCTCAGGATTGCTAAATTGGAAGGCATTTCATGGCAAAGTCAGACAACATGTTTTTCCTACTGGCAATTTCAAACTCATCTCACTAAAAGACTCAACACTTGATCTGCTCTCCATTTGCCTGGGAGTAGAGAACAGAGCTTGTGTTACCATTTTGAGCGCCTGGAGACCATCAGATATGAAACCCACCCAATCAGCACCCACCTGGCCAGCTACCTGATGGGAGTTTCTGATGCCCACCACCTGACAAATATTTGAATGAGCTCTGATAAAAAAGAAGACACTTGTAGCAACTAATCTTTTTAAATTCAATTTGTTCAATAAGCAGTGCAGAACACTATTCTATGTACTACAAATTAAAATTAATTTAATCTTTATAAGAACCCCATGGAAAAACTAATGCAGAAGTTAAATAGGCCTCCAAGAGTCACTCACCTAGTAAATGGAGGATCCGGGATTGAAACCCAGGCAGCCGGGGTCCTGAGTCTGAGAGCCTAAGCCTTAGGCAATCCCACAAAACAGTAAACCACAAATCAGGTTAAAAGTTTCTATATAGCTCTTGACTTCACAGGGCAAATGTGGGGGTAGGTCTGGGGTGTTGTTTAGCATGAGTGTTTAGTGTTCCTTAGCTCAATATTCAAAATATTTAACTCATCAAGTGAGAGCCTATGTATAGAGTTCACTGATATGAAATAGTAATTTCCCTAGGAAAAAAATTAGAAAACTTATCCCCAAACTACCCTACTAAGAAGGCAACTGGCTTATATGATAGTTTCACAAGAGAATTCTACCAAACCCTCCAAGACCTGAACACTGTAATTATGCTTAAATTATTCTAGAACATGGAAAAAGAAAGAACACTTCCAAACTTTTAAAAAATAAAGCCAGTAGAACATTATTAATGCAACTTAATAAAGTTGATACTAGAAAACCACAGGTGATTAGTCCTCACCCCACAAATGTTAAGAGAGACGGTGCATCCCCAACCCCAAGGCTTGGAGATGGACAGGGATGGAAAGCTCTGAGGTCAGCGCCCCACAAGCACTAGGCAGCTACACTGCCCGGCTTGATTTTCTGGAGATGCCTGAGCCCAGGCTCGAGTTGCCGCAGGCACGGAGCCTGGCACTGCACCCTCCATGGGAAATGGAGGGAGAAGCGTTTATTTTAGTCTCCTATAGCTGGGCTGAGCTGCGTCCAGCTCCTGGCCAAAGCTGCCGTTTCACATGAGTTCAAACATCTCCTTTTCCCCAATCCGTCAATGCAGGGTGTCTCGCAGTTTCCTCATTGCTCTCTTCCTGTTCTTGTTGTGTGGATGTGGGAGGTAGGCAATAGGGAAGAAATCAGCAGTCCTGCTAGATCTACCTCTTGGGTGGAAATAGAAGCTCTGAAGGAAAATGAAATTTGAATGGTTTGACCAAAATTCGACATTCTTAAAAGGGAGTGGTGGAGAATAAAGTTAGAAAGTTATTTCAGAATTATGAAGGGTGACAAATGACTTAACTTTGGCCTAAAGGACTGCCATCCACCTGATTCGGACCTGATAGTTCCCTGAATTTTTTTCTAGCAAAGGAAGACTCTTATGTAAAGAGTACTACAGACAGAGCAATCTAGTGATAGTCCTGTCAGAGGCTATTGCAATATCCCAGAGGCCACTTCTACTCATATGGACCACACAGGCCAACATCACCTGGGAACATGTTCAAATGCAAACTCCCAGGTCTCACCCCAGACCTGTGGAGTCAGAATTTGCATTTTAATAAAATTTTAAAGAAGATTTATTATACATAAAAGTATGAGAAGCAATGCCCCAGGCATCGTAAAATAGCATGTGAGAAAAAAAAGAATGGATGCAAGACAAACTGAACTTCAAATAAATTGTGAGGATCAGAGAAGTCAGTTAGGTTTCAAGTTTGGGTTACTGGGAGTTTGTAAAAACTGGCCCCAAAGCAAATTCATAATGAGTTTGACTGTAGTTAATGGCTTACAGCTGCATTACTGTTTATTTTTAGAAGAATTACAATTGTAAAATCATAGTAATGCTTTCAATTTGGAAAAAATCAATAGAAATTCTGCTATTATTGCTTTAACTTTCGAAGATTTACATGGCTTATGTTTGAAATGAAGCTCTCCATCTGATTTTCCATTTTATTCCTTACAATGTGGTAAATTTAGAGTCTTCCCCCAAAGTTCCCGTTGCCACTAACCTGGGCATTTCTCCAAGCCCAAAGATAGTAGTGAAAATTATAGATTCTTCCTACATACTTTCCTTTTTTAAGCAGCTAGATCTGTGTTCCATATTAGCAAGCCTCAATCTTTCCTTATTTGCAGAGGTTTTATTTTCAACATGAGCACCTCCTTGGTCCCGATCAAAACAGAAAGCCTTCGAACGAGGTAAACTCATTAGTGTGCAATTAAGGGTGTTGGTTTCTGTGGTTTTATGTAATTTCTTACTGACTATACTTGAAGTTTGATAAATATAATGATAGAATTATAGAAATGTGAAAACATTTTAAACAGTTATGTGTTGCAAAGCTAACTGTTAATACAGAGTATTGTCAATTTGATTAATATGATGTGAGTATAAATAATCATACAGAAACAGGAAGTATAATCGTAATGAAAGGTCAGCCCTTTTGCATGACATAAAGATCCCAGGACTACTCTCAGGTGTTACCCTGATGCTCAAGTTAAAATTAAGAAAATTCAGTTGGTCTTGGTAACACTTTGGCTCACTCACAACAACAACAACCTTATCCACAGGCATGTTGATAATTAAAAATATGATTATGAACTTCACAGTAATAGAAAGAAATTAGTTTTTAGAAATATCTCAGCATTTTTTAAAATGTCCCTCAGAAGACAGAAAAAGATGTTTCTTACAACCTAATAATTATTAAATTAATATTTCAGTAATTACATATTTCTTCCTTTGGTCTTTTAATTTCACTTTTAAATTTTTTATTCTTTCTTGCTGAAATTCTCCTGTTATTTCCACTCTCATCTTAAGCCTCTCAGGTCTGCATGTGTTTTTTTCTCATTCTGTGTTCATGGTCTACAATGAACATATTTTTATATATCTCTCTGATTAAAAACCTTATTTGCAATATTCCCAGTTTCAAAAACTTAGAAATGGGTGCATTCAGGGACTCTCCTGATCTCTGTGATTCTTCTACATAATTAATTTTTATAGCTGAACAACACAAGATACACAATCTTTGCCTCCTCGGGAGCAGACGAGCACAGATACTTCATCCCTTGCTCATAAATTGTTCCCAAGCTGCATGTGTGCATGTTCCTCCAGGATATATTGCGCAGAGAGTTATGAGGACTCTGTATGGAATAATCTCACTTTCCCCTACGCTGACCATTCAAACTTCAAATTGCTTTTCGGGATATGTACTGTCTTCACCTCAAAAATTATTTGCTTTATGATATTAAGGAGATGACAGTATCAGTTCAACCACATGTTAATAGAACTGCATTAGTCTTATAGAATGGCAGACACTGTCTAGGAAATAGAATCACAGCTAAACAATTGTTACTGGAATAGCCCTTGACCCCAGATCATCCAACATATTCAACACCGTTGTGTAAAGATCCCAGAGATTCCAGAAGTTTTAATTGGTCAAAACAAAACAAAATAAATGAATGAGGCAGCATTTCTTGTACAGGAGTCCTGGGACCTGCTTATAGGATGATTAATTTTCAATTAAACAGAAGGCTTTGCAGCCAAACTGGGTGAAGAGGGAAAGGGATACGGAATGTGCCTTTATGCTGACCATATATCATGGTCTTGGAAAATAGGCCAATATGAGAAGGTCATTTTGTGTGATTAATGATGTAGATTTTTCATAAATAAATAACTTCTAATGTCTCAGTGGAATAGATGTAGAAAGAATTCATTTTCATTCTCTACCGTTATCACAAATGAAGTATTACTCTCTACAGCTCTGTGAATGTAATGATATATGTTTGGATTTACCCCCATATTTGAACAACCTAAAATTTTCACTGTAAGTTTAAATTTCTTTATTTCTCATTTTAAAGATTTTATTTCAGTAAAGAAAATTTTTGTGGTATGAATTGTCTTTATTTGGATTGTTCTTATTCATTTTTTCCTAGAAAAAATGCTTTGTGAAAATTGTCTGATGCTTAGGGCTTCCTAAGGGGAAATGAACATTCCCCTTTTCAGTTCTGCTCCACATGCTTTTTTAGGGTAGAAATAAGGTTTGAAAAAAATTTATTCTAGCAAATGAGATACTCCTACCCACATTTTTAAGTACACTAAAATAATAATATTCAAATAAATCAAATTTTAAAATCTTAATGATCAGGTAGTGTCTTATTTAAACTATTCCATACAATAGAAGAGGAAAGTTTCACAAACTGATTTTATGATGATATAATAACCCACATTTAAAAATCCTTATAAAATAGTTTTAAATGGGCATATCAATACCTTTTAGGAATATGGTTGAAAATTTATAAATGAAGTATTAGCAAGTAAATTCAATAGCATGTTATGATGAGTTAGTGCATATCAGCACTAGTATGATGATAAAATAGAATTTCTATTGCAAATAAAAATATTGTTCATAATTGGAAAATATAACTTCACATATATAAATAAGAAAAGACCTATAAAAAGTCAACTGGAAATTCCAGCAGTTATTTCTGAATAAAGATTTCTAAATAAAAATGGTTAGGAGGAAACTAAATACTCTAAAGACTATCTAACAAAAACAAACAAGCAAAAAGAAAAGGGCAAAATACTGAAACCATTTTTATTCAAGTCCAAAACAATATAGAAAAACCCACTGAAATAGTGACTATTTAATTTTTTTGGAATTCTAGCAATTACAGTAGTATAAAAAAGTAAAATATTTGCCATGAATGTTGAAAAAGAAGAAAAAAATCTTATATATTTGCAGTGAGATTATTTTGCAACTAGAAAATCCAAAAACCTATTAAAAAACAGAATTAAAAAGAAAATGTGGTAAGAAACATATAAGATAAATATGCTGAAATCAATGGTTTAACATAATGCACAGATATTAAAACTTATTATAAAGCTACTAGAATTAGAAGAGGATAATATTGGCACTGAAATAAACAAATTTGGAGAACAGAACAGAGAACTTGGAATTATATCCAAATACACATGAGAACTTTATATATTTTGAAAAACAGGCTTTTAATTCAGTACTACTCAATTAGAAACCCATGTGAAAAAAAACACAAATTTAGACTATTGCTTCCTACAATATAATTTTTAAATTGCAGGTGAACCAGATATTTCAATCTAATGCAATAAAAATACCAGAAGAAAACCTTTGGTAAAGATCTTCATAAGCAAGACAGAAAACCAACCATCCTTTTATACACACACATGCACATACACACATATTTATATCTGGCTATATATACCAACAACAGAATACATAAATAAGCTAAGGACTCGGAAAAATTACTAGCAGTATACATAATAGCCAAAGGATTCAAAAGTTGATAAGAATAAACAATGGACAGAGAAAAGTTATAAATTCATAGCAGAGGACACCAATAATTTGAGAAGATGTCATTGGAATATATTTCATTGTGCTAAAAAACATATAACATGAAATCTACTTTATTAACAAAATTTTAAGTGTACAGTAATACAGTATTGCTAACTTTGTGCAAATGTTTGCACAGCAGATCTGTAGAACTTTTTCATCTTGCATGACCAAACTTTTTCATCTTGCATGACCAAGCTGTGCCTATTGAACTGCAACTTCCAATTTCCCCTCAACAGAATTATGTTTTTGTTATATAATGTCAACAAAATTTAAAAATTCACACTTAATAAAAATGGCATACTATTTTAGCCTTCATATTCATAAAAAAACAACAAACAAACAAAAAACCCAGTAAACCCAAAGCTGGCAAGGATGCAGGGAAACAGACACTCTTTCACATCCATGCTGGGAGTCTCTGTTACTGCAAACGTTTTAGGAATAAATCCAGAATTATCTATTAAAATTAAGTTTCAAATATCCGTGACCCAATACCGTTAATTTCTAAAATGTGCCTGACATGGGAGATAAAATCAAAAGCATCAGTATGCAGTGATATTTCTTTTTTTAATTTTTAAAATTGTTGTTCAAGTACAGATGTCTCCAACTATGGACAATGGGGCACTTTAAGAAACAAAATATTTTGAAAGTAAGATCCACATGTTTATTGGCTACTAATGCACCAATTATAAAAGACTTAAAGCACATATCTAAAATTAACATAATGAAACATATATACAATTACACCTCCATGTAGCTGTGCCTCTGTGCTCCTGATATTTCCCTCCAAGTCCATAATATTCACAGTTCAAAATCTCCTCTGCGGTGTCATCTCTGCTTACATGGAATGAACCCCATCTGGGGAGAGCTGTAAGGGGCCAGAGAGGTCTGAATTGGAATGAATGAGGATCCCGTACCATGTGAAAGGAATTTACCAGATGTTCTGTGTGCTCTCCTCTAGGCTGCAGGATCCTTCTTCCCCTCTGCATTTAAGAATAACTGTGGTGTTTTACGACCAACTCATTTCAACAAATGGAAAATTTATTGTGTTCCTACTGCATGCTTGGCTCTGAGCTTGGCCCTATGGGATCCCGAAGCATGTTCACTGTCAGCTCACTACATGCCATGTTCTTCCCCTATGGGTCTGTGAACCTGGCATTCTAGCTGCATAACTTAAGTCTGACCTATCTCCTCAGGCCTACTAGCAACTGAGCTCTTTTGACCACACCATCTCCTTATATCTATCTTCTGCCTTGGCATCTGCAACAACGGTCCTGGAAATTTTGCTTCTGTGGCTCATCATCCTTTCCTCAGCCCACTGGAAGTTTTGTAATTGGTCACTTAATGTGGACCATCTCATACCCACCTGGAACTCCTCCCATTAAGCACAGATGGGTCCTAACTCTATCTCTGGCTCAGATGTCTCTCCATGCTCCACATCCTGACCCTCTGCCCCTGCCCTCACATATTCACTTGAATGTCTCACAATAGTCCATGATAAACCCAGATTCTCTCACCTTGCCCTAGATCTGTTCTCCTTCGTCTGTTTTCTATGGTCACAACGGCTCCTCAAACCATGCAGGAAGCTGGGAGAGATCTAGTCTCTCTCCTCCTTCCCACTCTCCATATCAATTGATCATTAGATCTTGAGAGTTTTGCTTTCTTAATATTTTCCGTGCTCCCCTTCCTCTCCTTGGTTCTTAAGTCCTGCATCAAAAAATTCCATAGCAATTTTTTTAACTGTCTCTGCCTCCCTTTTTACTCCCTCTAACCACAAGCAATCCAATGTATCTTCCATAATTCCACCCAATGGACTTTTTTAGAATATCAACTTACAGTGTCCAATTAAATACAGTGTTTAATGACAATATTAAGAGGTGTAAAAAGTCAGGAAAAAGAAAACTATATCCATTTTCCTCACCATGGACTCCCTGGAACTGATAAGGTTTCTAAGAAATTATGTCACCAACATAATCTCTTGTGAACTCTACAGGAATTATGACCATGAAATGCCCATCATTAGAATTGGCTATTTGCAAGGGCAAAGGAAGTAGAGAAGAGAATAGTAACTTACAGGAAATTGTGCGGGTATGTTTCAGGGACTGCTCTCTGTATGTGTGCCCTGCTTTGGGTGCTGATGAAATGAACTGGAATGCTGATACAAAGTCCAGAACAGGCTCTAGGAATGGAAATAGTGTGTCTAGGTACACAACCACAGGGTCCCAAAGACACCCTTCAGGTCATTTACCGTCTAATTTCCTAGCTGTCTTGTTGGTATCACCTCCCACTTCACCTGATTTGGGGAGCTTTTGCTGAGCATCTCTCCATTGCCCCACCTTCAACACTACGATGTGAAAAAGAAATATAAATATAGTCTACGTGCTCAAGGAACTCACGATTTAATTAAGCAGATAACATACATACGGCAAACACACGAGAAAATATAGTTAGAGATAAACGGTAACAAAAAGTAGACACGTGCAGTAAGAACGACTGCAGGAGACCTGGAAGAGGTAAGGGCCTCAGGCAAGTCGGGGTGAAAGGGCGATGGAGCCGCTTCCTGTGTCATCACCTAGATGCGCACACATTTCTGTGTGCAGCGTGCTTGAAGGTGAGTGGAAATATAAACCTGGAAAAAAAGGATGAAAATAAACCCGAAATATAGTGCATCCAAAATGCAATTAAAAAGCAAATCTTCACTAGGGACTCTGTAATTAAGAATTTATATTTTAAATGCCATGGTAAGTTCTCAGCCATGATATCTAACAGCTTGGTCAAATTATTTGGTTTTCTGCCTAAGGATTATTAGTAAGACAAGTATAGAATCATTTCTTCTTTTCTTGGAAGATCAATGAGAAAATGGCGGGTTTCACTGCAAATATCTGAAGATTTCCACACAACAAAGCCCTCCAGGTACAACTCAGCATTTTGTGTCTGACATCAAATCTTAAAAAGAAGTGAAATGCTGCCCTCTCGTGGCCAATGTACAAAATTGATGAAAATTTAGCATTTTTCCTGCAGGTTAGTCGACCTTGTTCAAGGCCTTAACAGAGAGCAGTATTCAGGTTTCATTGAAATGGGTTTGCAGTTTAAAGGACAAGAGCACCTTGACATAACGCAAGTTAATCCTTCAAGAAATAAAATCTTGAATTAGCCAGATTAAAGTACTTCAAAATGGGACCTAGTGTTCTAACTACCACTATGACTGCATAAATGCAGATTTTTCCTCCCTGAAATTTACAATTTGACTTAAAATCCAGTAATTTTGATCCTTGGCCCAACCCTTACCATGTAGAGAAAGCACAATCATTCAGACTAACTTTCAATGGAAAATGTATCAGACCCTGACTCTTCTTACCCCTAGCCCAGTGGTTTTCAGCCTTTTCCATCTCATGGCACACATAAATTACTGAAATTCTGAGGCACACCAAAAAAATATATTAAATTTTTACCTATCTAACCAAAAATCAAAATAGGTACTATTTTAAATCATTCACACCAGACAGCTATTGTGTTGGCTGTTGTCATTTTATTTTATTTGACAATCTAAGGAGAAAGAGGTCAGTGTCCCTGACTAAATAGTCAGGTGTTGCATGTCTTAGAAATTCTTGCGGCACACCTGTTGACAATCGCTGCTAGACAGATGTGTCTTTTTCCTGCACTAAATTCCAGCATCACTTAATTCTCTACGTGTTCAGGTCTTGTTTCCTTTGCTGCCCCTAGAGGAAAGATGGGCATGGGGCAGGGATGTGCCTAATAAATGTCTGGAGGGATGGGAACTGAATGATGAATGGACAGATGTGTATGTGATAGGTGGTAAGACAGACACTCTTATTTAAGCAGAGAGAAAAACTACTACTCATTGTGCAAATAAAAATACAGTTGGTCCTGAACAATACAGGGGTTAGAGGTACTGACCCCCTGCACACAGTTGAAAATCTGCATATAACTTTTGACTCACCAAAAACTTAACTGTATATTGCCTATTGTTGACCAGAAGCCTTACTGATAACATAAGCAGTCAATTAACACATATTTTGTATGTTAAATGTATTTAACATACAGAATGGGGCAAACGTAAGCTTACAGTTGTTCCTGTGGAAAATAATACAAGAATTAACAAGTAGTAATATAAGAATAAATGTATATCACATTGACTCACATCTGTAAACCTACTTTTGCCCCACCCTACATACTATTCTTACAATAAAGTAAGGTAGAGAAAAGAAAATGTTATTAAGAAAATCATAAGGAAAAAATATATTTACAATACTGTACTTATTTATTGAAGAAAACCCACACGTAAGTGGACCCTGCAATTCAAAGCTGTACTGTGGAAGGGTCAACTGCATCCCCAGGGCTCACTGCACTGGCTCGGAAGCCACAGAGCACAGGCATTCAGACAGATGGTCAAGGCAGGAATGGCTCCAGCTCAAGCCTGGGAGCGCTACCTACTCTGTTCACATGAGGAGTGAACACCCAGGCTCTGCCTGCTCCTGTGGGCCCCATATGGCTAACACAGGTGTTTGAGCACAAAAGGAGGGGAGAAGAAAACCTGAGAATTTTGCAGCAAGTTTCTCAGGAAACCCACTGTCCTTAGGAAACACTCTGCAGCAGAAACGTTCCGCAGGACTAAATGTACACGTCCAGGGCTTCTTGGAACTGGGTAGAAAAGTCACAAACAATGGCTCCCGGAGGCCCCACAGGATCAGATCTACCTCGAGTTTCGGGTTCCGGTGCTGTGTGAGTGCCGGCTGGGAATGGCTAGTGCCGTGGAGGGTGAGGCGTACTGTCATGTAACGATATGGGATTATAACCCGATTCAGGCTCTTTAAATGGCTCCAGCTTGCCCTTGAAAGAGCAAGGCTTCTGCTCGGGCACTGCGACAACTAGATGACACATCTCCCTTTCAGCCAGAATTCCATTTCCTTAGAAAACAGCATGTATTGGGAGAAGTAGACATAAGACACAAAAAATAAACTAAGGAAAAGTGCTCTACACACACATGCAACCAAACAAGCCGCACACACACCCAGAAATACACGCGTGTGCCGTTCTAACTGCCAACTCTCCCCTAAAGGCTGTTTGAGACCAGCGTCATTTTCTTGCCATGCACTAATTCCTCGGACCTCCTTGGCCACAAGACGCTCACCTTTCTCTTGAGCATCCCCGGTGGTCCCCTGATGAACTTTTACCTGTTCTTACTCCCTTCACCTTCTCTTCAGCAACTGACCTTTCTGATGTTCTCGGTTAGCCCTTCCTAAAACAGTCTGTTTCCAATTCTCCTCCCAAGCAATTATTAGTTAGTGGGAATGCAAGACTCTTTTGTTTTAAATAAGTAATCCAAATAGTTTGCTATGTTTTAAATGTGTACCATTACCAAATTAAAAATGTACTACATGATCACAAAATACGGTGGCACAATGTCACTTGGAGACCATGTCACAAATCCTGAGCTGAACCCATGTGTGCCTGTGGAAGCCCACTGGGGCAGGACAGTGACAGGCTTCTCCAGCCTCTCTGCCTGGTTTCTACATCTCCTTCATTAACTCCTCTCCCTCGTCTTGCTGCAAGACTCAGTCCTCCGTCCCAATATCTTTCCACTTACTTTCCCTTGGCCTACAGATCCTGCCTTCTAGTGCCAATTACCATGTAACACTCACGACTAGCCAGATGATTCCCAAACCTAAGCTCTCACTCAAGCCTGGATTCCAATACCTCAGCTGCCTGCAGGACATCTAAACCTTTCCATCTGCCAACTGAACACATCATTCTTCCTCTGAGTGGCAAACTAGCTTTCTTATTTCTTCTGTCTCCAATCTCATTTCAGCAGAAGCCATAGGGCTACCTGCAGAGAAAAGGACACCAATCCCACCGGAGTTTTCAGCACTGTGTGTGATGGCCTGAAGACAGAGAAATCAATCTGAAGGAGCTTGGCAGATAAACAAAGCTAGTTATGATGTGTTGGACAGTAAGCTGCTATACCACTCAAAAACAAGAAAATCCTTAAAGCGAAAGGCAGAACTCTATTCTGAACTTTTATATAGAAACTGGAGGCATAGATTATGGGCAAAGAGGAATTTTTTAAGGTTGTTCAAACAGTTTAGGCATCTCTTAGCAATCTAAGAAGCTATCTGCTTCGTGCCGTAGATCTAAGTGGTATGCATGGTAGTATAATAAGCTGAAAATATACTTTTAAAAGTATATTCACTTTTGTTTATTCCTCCATAACTTATTCAATTTATGGGTTTTGTAGGCAGGTTTTAGTCTCAGTGTTGTAACAATCTCTCAGGTATTTCTTTATGGCCTAAGATCACCCATCAGCACCATGTCCATGTCTGTCCTTCTCATAGGTGCACATGGAACCAACCAGTGGTATTAATGGGTATTGCTCCCTAAGCACATCATATTAGCCATCTGAATGTCTTCACAGAAGACATGCCATGCATATCACCACAAGAAGGAAACCATGGTAACTTGGCATCTCTCCTGCTCTTGTTGGTTTAGACATGAGGATTGCCTGGTTTCTGAGGTTTGTATTAAACAGAAAAATGTGCTCCTCAGAGTCCTAATGAGTATCCCCTTGGTCCCATCCCAAATGACATAAGAGAAATGGATATCATCATTGGACCACAATTTATGTCCTGAGAGAAGTAATAGGAAAGGTCAGAATGCCCTCTCTGTTACAAGAGCCACCGGTCTCACTGTCAGAAACTCAGCTAGAGGAAGGGGATGCCTTCTGTCATCTGCCCCAAAAGACGAAGAGCACTAGGCCACTGATCCAATTCTAGGAATCAGACTTCAGATAATTGATGACATCTGTCTTTACACTGAGGGCAGAAGCAGTGCATGAAATATCTGAGTATGATGTGACATTCTCTTTTGTAGGAGATAAGAAGCAGCTGAAACCCTTTGTAAAGTCTCTGTCTCTTAGTGTATTGTTAATGTAGGTGAAACCTACAATTCCCTACAAAGACACAGGGTTGCTAAAGAAACTCGACCTACAGAGTTCCCTAAGATCTAAGGGGTGTTTAATAACAAGTACTTATGCATCTCTGCTCCGTTAGTATTTCAACAGCAACTTTTATTTGGGATCAGACTAGATGCCTAAAATGTCATAGCAAGATGATTCTTTCCAGCCCTGACTGCTGTGGCTTCGTGGGTGGGGCATTGTCCCACAAACTGAAAGGTCGATGGTTTGATTCCCATTTAGGGCACGTGCCAGCCAGGCCCTGGTTGGGGGTGTGCGAGAAGCAACCAATCGATGTTTCCCTCACACATTCATGTTTCTCTCCCTCTCTTTCTCCCTCCCTTCCCTTCTCTCTAAAAATAAATAAAATCTTTAAAAAGTTTTAAAGTTATCCTTTCATTGTCTAGAATAGATGTAGACTCTGCTCCCTTCTTCCTCGCATTCATCCATGTAATACTGAACTAGTGCTATGTGTAAGCAGAAGTACATAGGAAGATACACCTAGTAAATAAGGCCCCTGTTTAATCTCAGTGTTGTGGCTTGAAGGGGAACCCAGTCATCAAATATCACTAAAGGGAGGCAAAAATCAGACTTTACAAAGTCACCCATGAATTCTGATTTCAGTTCTGTGTCACCAACAATTTCAAAACCCAAAAGCAAAGGTTACATGGCTGGCCCCACCTACTTCAGTGCAGCCTAGTCTTGCCGTGACCTCAAGCACATCTGAGATTGGCAGCAAGAGTCCCCCCACACACAACCTATGTGTCCTTGTCACTTCCCCTGTAAGTCATTGCATTCTCCCTGTAGGTGTTCCATTTATGAAGTTCCTGCTTAATCCCTGAATCTCTTTCCTCATTCCCAGTAGCTTTTTTCCAGACCTACAACTGCTTTGAGACTTGAGTATCTTCATGTTCAGGATATGTATAGTTAAAGGTAACTCTGGACAAAACAGTGGTTCCAGGAATCCTGAAAATCTGTAGAAGATCTTGCTAAAGTTGTAATCTTGTAGGCAGGATGACCATATATTTTATAGCTAGAGAATTGGTGTTTCTGCACCACAAGATCACCTTCTTGGTAGGTGACACTCCAACCAATAAGAGCTTTTATTTAATTCCACCTACAACTCATGATTTCAGGCTATACTTTTAGATACTGGCTCACTCATAAACTATCATGGTTTATGCTCTCTTGTGATGATTGATTTGCCTTTAGCATATCTCAGTCAGAAAAAATGCTCTAAACCCACATTTTAAAATGACTCTTTCATAGTAGCATTATTGGCAGTACCTGAAAAATGGAAGCAACCCAAATACCCAGCAATGAATGAATGGATAAACAGAATGTGGTATGCGCATACAATAGAATATTATTCAGCCTTAAAGCAATTAAGGAAATTCTGAGACATTATAACATAATGAACACTGAGAATATTTTGCTAAGTGAAATATACTGGTCATGAAAAGGCAAATATTTTATGATTATATGTATGTGGATTGCCTAGGGTATCCTTATAGAGGCAGGAAGTAGCAGTGTTGCTGGGGGCGGGAGGGTCAGATGGCTGGGCGTTAATTTTTAAAAGGTGTAAAGTTTTGGTTTTGCAAGAAGAAAAGAGCTCTGGAGATAGACGAATGATGATAATGTTTTCAGAACAATATAAATGTGCCTAATATCACTTAACTATATACTTAAAAATGGTTAAGATGGCAAATTGTATGTTATGTTTATTTTGCCACAGCAAAAACAGGGTAAAAAAAATTACTCTGGTACTGTATCACTCATCCTCAAACAAGTGTGCATCCTTCCTTCCCAATGTAATGTCTTCTTATGATAATACAAAATAATTATCCTCTTAAGGACCGCTAGCTACACTGCATACACCCTGGTTCTTGTTTTAAACACAGTCATTTCAGTGGTAGGTGATACTTAAATTAATTCCAGGTGGCACAGATTGAGGTCTGGTTTACCAAACCTTCAGATAACAAAAAGCAAGCAACCGAGTCCTAAACAGAATAGTTGATGATCACTTGCCCACCTGGTGTTCATATTTACTCACCTCATTGACTAGCCATCTGTCCTTTGTCTAGCGAGTCTCAGTTTCATGAAGCCACCTAGCAGCAAATCTGACCACAGCCAACTCTGATCAAAGGTGCTCCAATTTCAACGAGGCAGTTCAAAATTGTGTGGGGCAGTCTGAGTCCAGACCTGTGATTTTTCATGCCACTACACTTTATTGATTTGATGAAACATAAAAACACTTTTTAAAATATACTTTATATTATCAGTAATATATTAATATAATTTATTGTTATGTTTTTATGGAGATTTGGGAGTCACTAAATTTATGTAAGGAGAAAACTCTGAGATCATTAAGATTGGCTTCATAAGGGAAAAAATGTGTGTATCAAACTTAGAAAGTCAACAGAAACAATGAACACTAAAATGAATCCTTTAAAAAGTGGGGGAGGTGGAATAACTTACAAAGTAAAAGGACAAGAAACTGTAGTTGAAGATAATAAGAAAGTTAAAAGACTTGCTAATAAACAAACTGGTACATCCAAACTTTGGGACACTCTCTTGCAATAAAAAGGAATGACTATTGATACCTGCAAAAACTTACGTGGATCTCAAGGGCATTATGATAAGTAAAATAAGCTAACCTCAAATGACAAAATTATAGCAGCTGAGAGCACATTAGTAGTTGCCAGGGACCAGGGATGCTGAGGGATAAGATGTAAGACAATAGTGGAGGCAGATCTTTGTGAAGATGGAATAGTTTTAGATCTCATAGTGGTGGTGATTACACAAATCTATGTGATAAAATGGCATAGAACTATGCACACGCAGTCACATTCCTGGTTTACTATTGTAATACAGTTATGTGAGGTATAACCACTGGGAGAATGTGCATGAAGCACAGAGAAGATTTTTCTGTGCTATGTTACCAGTATACTATAAATCTATATTATTTTAAAGTAAAAAGTTTTGTTTTGAAAATAATATGTGCTTATTAAATTGAAGAAATCCAATACACATGCAGAGAAGGAAGAAGTTTAGAAAGGTAACAATCAAGAGGAATAGAAATCAAAGAAATACTAGAGTCTCTATTCTAAAAGAGCCAGTCAGGCAAAATCCACGCAATGTAAACTACATCTACAAATATTTTTGAAATTCATGGTTTTCAAGGATAAAAAATGTCTTACAGTCAGAAAAGACATTGTATACAATATACAAAGAAAAATTCAAGTTGATAGTACATTTTTTTAAAAATACTAAGTTTTAGTAGCAACTAGAACAATCTCTATGCAAATAGCTTTTAAAATTTGAAATTATTTCTAAACCTTATTTAAAATGCACATTCCTGGACATTATCTCTGAAGATTCTCAGGCAGGTGCCCAGGAATCATTATTTGAGTAAGACAGTTCTATTGAATTGTGAAGAAAAATGACTTATAATAAAAAAAATCTGAATCTAGTGAAAATTTAAGTGAGAAGAAATCAGAAAGTCCCAGAACCCATTAATTCTTCCTGGAAAAAAATCATACTTGATACTTGAAAAATACTACAACTGACTAAAAGAATAAAGATAAGTTATAAAATCTCAGGCATGATATGGTATTTAAAAATTGGTAATGTGTAATATCCTCATTAAAATCAGCATTAATATATAATCAGTTTTTAACATTTGTTACACAATTAACCTATCAAAAATATTTAATGGAAAAGAAAATGCAAGGTATAATAATTATTAATGTCAAATAATTTGATTCAAATAAATTAATGCATGTTGGCAAGAAGGAGAAAGAGGGAGAGTAGAAGCATTATGAGTCTCACATAAAACATGTAATGCATAAATGATGGCAATATTATATTCTTACCATTGGTTTAAAATTAAATATTATATATTAATCTATTTACATAAGCATGAAATCATATATGTATTAAAATATTATATATAAAATAAATGTGTATAATATATGCATATACAACTATGTATATATTAAACACAGTGGGACAAAAAAATAGAACAAATGTACATTGCACAAATACTTGTATTAAAAAATTAATAGAAAAAAGATCATTTTCAATGACATGTAATATATAAGGGAGAAGGAAACAATAAATATAAAACATAAATTATAAAATAAAATGGCAAAATAAGACCATATATTACTTGTCATAGTAAAAATAAATGACCCATCAGATTGAATCAAAAGATATAATTGCAAGAAACATATCTATAAATGTTGAAAATAAAGGGCTTCAGAAAATTTCTCCAGACAAAAGTAATTTTAAGAAGAGGAACAGAGAAGTATTAGAATCAAAGTATCATTTTTTGTGGCAAAAAGTGAAATGATATAAAATGGTTATTATATATCTACAATAATGACTACAAAGTTACAAAGTTTATGGAACTTTATAATGCACAATGAAAATATAACAATTGTAGACAACTCATATAGCATGGAAGTACATAAAATATAAACTATTTGGAAAGAAAAATACTTAAAATTTTAACACAGTTCTTTAACATATAGATTAAAGAGATAAAACAAAATTTCAGGAAGAATTATAAGAATTATCAGATATTCTTAAACATGATTAAACTTTATATTGTACAAAAAAAATACACTTTTCTTCAATATCCACAAAACAAATATTGAAATTGACTCTAGCAGTTTTAATAAAGTACCATTTCTACTCATCTACCTTGTGGGTATATTGTTCAACACCCCTTATGTGGCCCTCAATGTTAAAAAGTAATCAGTATTTTCCTATCCTCAGCCTTGAAGACTTGAAGACAGCAGTTAGCCCTGATTTAGTCACTTTCTAATTAGACTGAGACCACATGCAAATAAAACCCACACTGGCCTCTCTACACACTTTACCTGACTGTCCCAGGCTAATAAATGTCTCCAACTATGTCCCCACCCTAATTCCTGGAACCTGTGAATGTTACCTTATGGCAAAAGGGACTATGCAGATATAATAAAGTATTTTGAGATGAGGAGATTGTCCTGGATTATCCAGGTGGACCCTAAACGCCATCACAAGTGTTCTTGTAAGGGAGGCAGAAAAATTTCCCTGCAGAAGAGAAGATATGGTGACCCCAGAGGCAGAGATTGAAGTGGTGTGGCCACAAGCGAAAGAAAGCAAACAGCCACCAGAAGCTACTAGGACAAAGAATAGGGTCTCCCCTGGGGGCTCTGGAGGGAGTGTGACACTGCTGACATCATGAGTTGGCCCAATGATCATTTATTTCAGGCTTCCGGCCTCCAGAATTGTGAGGGAATGAACTTGTGTTGTTTTAGGCCACTAAGTGTATGGTGTAAGCCACTATCCCACCTCTTTTCTTTCTTTCTTTTTTTTTAAAGATTTTATTTCTTTATTTTTAGAGAGGGTAAAGGAGGGAGAAAGAGAGGGAGAGAAACTTCAATGTATGGTGTTTCTCTCCCACGCCCCCTACTGGGGACCTGGCCTGCAACCCAGATATGTGCCCTGACTGGGATACCAACGGTCGATCCTTTGGTTCGCAGGCCGGCACTTAATCCACGGAGCCACGCCAGCCAGAGATCCACCTCCTTTCTTAGTGAACAAATGCAGTAAAAGAATATATCCAGAAGAGAAGCATACTACATACCACTTTAAAATAAATTACCTGAGTTTGTATTCTTGTCCTCTCCTGGTGAAAATGCTAGAAATGAATTAAGTATATTAGCAACCTAAAGGCAATGAAGATAAAAGAAATTTTAAAAAAGCACACTGCTAAATCAAATCTTCATAAAAATTTCTTACATCTCTTTCTTTTACCAAAATTTTAGGTTTCAAGTTCATTCATCAGTACGCTTATTTTCAATGAATACTGCTGGTGGAAGAGTGAGAAATCCCACAGGGGTAGAGGCTGTCAGAAAGCAACTGGTTCTAAGAACCAAGAGCTGCACAGATTAATGCAATTCTTCACTGAAGATTTCTCCCACCTTGATTACATGAGCCTTAACTTTCAAAAAATTCAACTTGGCAGCTTCAATAAAAACCGTGGATCCTGTATTTCTTTCAATATTTGAAAAAAACATAAAACAAACATTTCTTTTGATGTCAATATCCCTTGTAAGAATTAGTGTGGATCAGCTCAGTTAATGTCCCCATGTTTGTGTTTCTCTTCCTCAATTTCTCCAAGCACTTTTACTGGCTCCAGAGGAAAGGGGCGGTAAACACTGTGGCTTAGTGCTTCCCAGCCAGGCAAAAAGAGACCATTCGGTGCTCACAGTGGAAGAAATGGAAAGCATGGGTGGGTCTACAGAGGATTTAAAACCTCGAGTTAAACGGAGGGCTGTACAATAACCCTGGACATTGGCAATAGCAGGGGATCTTATCATCCTTAAGCGGGAGGGTCAATGGGAAAACACGCAATGACTGGAACCCACAGGCCAGGATGACCCCATGGAAACTAGAAACTGTGGGGCGTCTGGATGCAGTGGAGGCTGGAGGCACAGAGGAGATAAAACCCCTAGAGAAGCCAACCTAAGCTGAAAGGGAAGGGGGTTGTCATGACTCAATCCTCCTCCAAACCCACTCCTCGCCCTGCCCTTCAGTGTCCCACCGTTGATTTGACCCTGCCCGCCCTTGACTGAATCCTGCCAGAAGTCAACTGACACTGGAGCCTGGAAAAATCAGCCTGCCGGGTTCATCCGCGCCTTCACAGCGCAGAGTGGAACGAGACAGCAGCGAAGGCCGGACCTGAGGATGGTCAGACCCGGGACTAGCACACCCTCCGAACATAAGATTATATAGTGTTAGATCATGTAAAACATCGTTTAATGCAACCCTTCCCCTTTACAGAGAGGAAATGAGGTCCAGAAAGGTTAAAACCAGTTACCTAAATTCACATACCCAGCAAGCTGTAGGCTCCAGCACACGGTGCCCTTTTATTAAGATTAACTATTTATTATGAAACTGTTTCTGTTTAATTTAAAGCCACATTATGAAGTGCTAGGGCCCACCTCATACTCATCCCCAGTATCTGATTCAGCACCTGGTGCTTAGAAAACATCCAAGAAAATATTTATTGAACTAATTGAAAGAGAAAACAGAATCCATCAACTGATTTAAGGTAGCTTTAAATAATTTCCAGTGAAATACGAGTTACTAAGCAAGTTAAATAAAGAAGACTGCCAAAACTAAGTCCCTTCAGTGCTTTAAGGGGAGCACACATTTTCACTGGCCTCTAGTTTAAGCTTTCTACCATTCAAAACATGGGCAAAGACGTAATCCTCTTTCAACTGTCATACTGACCTTTCGCTTGAAATGATAAACTAGGATGTTGGCAAGAAAAAAAACTGTATAGGTTGTATAGAAGAGAGATATTCAAATGAAAAACTCATAAATATTTATGTCACCATGTGTGGGAGGCGTTGCCTAGAGTGTTTCCTCCACAGTTATGATTATGGAGCAGAAAAGGAAACTTGGGGAAAAAATATACCCAAAAAAGAAAGCTATTTAAATAGCATGGTGGGCAGCTGGGGGAGTGATGACTAATGCTGCTGCTGGTAGTGGTTTAGGAACAAAAGAGATCTGCTAGAGGTCTTCTGTTTTCTTCTGCTTCCATTCCTCTCTAACGTGAATGCTGGAGCCCTGACCAGTGTGGCTCAGTTGGCTGGGCATCATTCTGCAAAACTAGAGGTCACTGGTTCAATTCCTGGTCAGGGTACACACCTGGGTTGCCTGTTCAGTCCCAGGTCAGTACCAGAAAAAACTGATCGATGTTTCTCTCTCATTCCCCTCTATCTCTCTAAAGAGGGAGGAAGGGAAGTATGCAGGGAGGGGAGAAACCAAGGAGGGGTAAACATTAGAGAGAATGCAAACTGAAAACTCATTTCCTGCCTCTGACCAAACAGTAACATGCATGTTTAAAAATTCCTTTCTTGACAACCCAACTTAAGTGGAATTAATGAAACTCCTATGTCACTTAACATTTGAACATTAGTTCACTTTCCTTATCCATATTGATAAAGTGAACTAATTCAATATGCACTGAATTAATGTAATAACACTTGATAACACTCAAAAAACTATTTTTGTCAAAATTCAGAGGAAAAAGGATCATTTAAGTTAAAGTGAAGAGAAAGTGAAAGGTAAACAGAAAATGGCTAGATAAACAGAAAGAGTTCCTTTGAAATTACAGTTATTGAGGGAGTTTTTTCAGGAGGCTTCGAGGGATCAGGAGGGAAGTTCTGACCCTCCCATCAGGCGTTAGTGACCCAGGCACTGGCTGCTACTATTCCTTTTGGGGTGAGTGGAAAAGTACCAAATGGAACAGAAACAGAAAGGAGAAAGAGAGGGAGGGTCTTGGGAAGAAGGAATGGAGGTGCAGGAACTATTTTGTTTTAACAAAACTATGCAAGGTAGAATTCCATTAGAACTTTGCAAGAGAAGTCACACTGGGCACAAATGTGAGATATAATGGTAGGTTTAAACCTTCTAGGAAGAATCTAAGAAAAACAACACATTCTTTCAAAACTTAGAATTACTTTTCTAGGTGGCTGAAATAAAATTTTAAGCAGTTTGTATGTTAAATAAGTTGGTTTTTAATTATTTATGTTAGTGGATGGATGTCAAGATAACATATATATATAATGGGATTAATATGAGACCTCAGAGTAAGTGTGGTGGAGGAGATGAGTAAACAAGCAGTCTCAGATATACCAGGGTTTCCCTTCCTTCTCTCGTGAAGAATGCAACTCTATTACCCTGTATACAGGTAAATAAACTAAGGAAAAACTAGGAGAGGAGATTCAAAAACTTGCATTAAATAGGATAAATTCAGTTGAAAAAGGCATTTCATATTTCATTTGAGTGCTGGCTAAAAGATAATTCCATTTCTTAGAAGAAAGGTAAAATCAAACTTTTAAAAATTTAAAATCTGCATTAGAAAGACACATCACCTATGCAGTAGTCTTGTCCAAAATATTTTGTCTAAATATAACAAGAAGAAATTATCAGAAAAAGCCAGATTAAGATAATCTGCAAAATGAATAATCTGGGCTCTTATATTAATATAAAATACATTAAATTAACAAGGCAGCGAAACTGTCTATCCAAATGGTAGAACTGCACTACTGGGCCCTGTCATGATAGGTGGGATGAGGTGACAAACCCTAATAAGTGACAAGTAGAAATGACAAGACCCTTCTGCACCAGAATATTTAATTGAAAAATCCACCAGAGTTCTCCCTTGTGTCTCCAGCACAAGAGAACAGCAATTTCGTAGGGGTGGCCGCCCTATCAGATAGGTTCCTGATGACCAACCACCAGGAGCAGAAGTCCCCTACCTAGTACCCAGGAGGGGTGGTATGAGCAAGGGTGAACTATTTAACATGAGAAAGAAAAAGACAATTGTTGTTTAAGCACTGAGATTTAGGAATGGTTTGCTACCAGAGAATAACCTAGCCTATCTTGACTGATAAACTAATCAAATTTAGGCATGTGCTTGTGAAAGGTATGTGGTTGCATAGTTCGGCTTGTCATACAGGGCAGGAAGGGCGGCAGTAGAGTAGTGCTTACATTGCTTAAAGATTTAACACAAAATTCCTGGTTTAGATCACCTGCTGAGTTCATTGTTCACTAACGACATTTTCAGATGCCTAATAGTTGTATATTTGGCTTCCTGTAAACAAAATATCTCCACTGTTCATTGTAGAGTTATCCTAACATTGGATAGAGCATCCTTTACTTATCTTCATGGGCTCTGAACAACTGAAAGATTTACTAGAAGAACACATGAATAAAGTATCTTGAAGGAAAAAGAAAAAGTTCTACTTAAAGGCATTAGTCCATTTGTCAATCAAATGAGATTAACTATTCATTAGAACTTAATCTCAGGGAGTCCAAAAACTAGAAGCTAATGGACAACATGTGACTAAAGAATAAATTAGTTTAGCTTTCTTTCAACAGTTGCCACCATGATCTGTGCGATTTTAACCAGGTCATGCAAACACTTTGAATTTTTTTCATGTGTGGATAAGTTTACTTCAGGCTAACCAGGCTAACACAGATCAAACCCTTATCAATTCTTTAGCTTAAAGCACAGAATACCATGTTACTTGGATTATTTATACCCCCACCTTCTTTCAACGTGGATTTAAAGTAGATTCCGTATTATTATTTGATTAACACATTAAAAAATCCTCTAGTAAACCCATTAGGATTATAGAGTTTTCCCCTTTCATATGAGTCATAGTATTTTAAGCCTATTGTAGGATTTATTTACCTGTGAATTTCGTACAAACTGAAGTGAAAATCACTTCCCTAGAACCTCATAATGCTTAGCATAGAAATAAAGAAAGAGGAAGATTGCATTTAAAGTGCACTAATGCCCTGCTTCAGATACTGAAATTATTACATTTATTCAAATATGAAATACTAAAAGAAGTCTGAGAAAACCCCAGAAGCTGGCAGGTTATTCAAACCTCTCCTACCCCCTTGT
Organism: Tonatia bakeri; assembly: GCA_004024845.1. Classification (NCBI taxonomy): domain Eukaryota; kingdom Metazoa; phylum Chordata; class Mammalia; order Chiroptera; family Phyllostomidae; genus Tonatia; species Tonatia bakeri. The sequence continues at coordinate 7,602 of PVIA01012650.1, read as the reverse complement.
CCTTCCTCCCATAAAACTCCCATGTGACCCTTGGCTGGTGTAACTCAATGGATTGAGTGCTGACCTGTAAACCAAAGGGTCACTGGTTCAATTCCCAGTTAGGACACATGCCTGATTTGCAGGCCAGATTCCCAATTGGGAGTATGCAAGAGGCAACCACACATTGATGTTTCTCTTTCTCCCTCCCTTCCCCTTTTTCTAAAAGTAAATAAATAAAATCTAAAAAAAATAAAGATTAACAAACCTTTAAAAGAAACCTCCCATGTGAAAAGTAACCTACCTGTACCTAGCAGAAGGAAGACATACTTATCACCAGAGATGGGTAATTCAGGGCAGAAACATCTGTACAAACAAACATAGCAGATAAACATTGAAGATAAATTAACTCTTATCTTCCTAGCTGCCTTTTCCCCATTTACTGCCCTTAACTCAAACCCCTGTGTTTGTCAGTTCTTCACAAATGTATTGTTTGTCTAAAAGAATAAAGTCTTCCTGCTGTGCTCACTTCTTCAGGTCTTCATTCTCCTGTGAAGGTTCCCATGTACATGCAAAAATTCAATAGAATCCGTATGTGTTTCTCCTGTTAATCGGTCTTTGACAATTTTATTTTCAGACCCAGCCAGAAACTCTAAGCCTGTCGAGAAAAACTTTTTCCTCTCCTACACCACATTAAACCAGCACATGTTGTACAATCTTGGATAGTTTATCTACTGAAACTGAAGGGCTCCATCATCAACCTTTCCAAGTTGGGGTTATTAGTAACTACCTTGTAGAAATATTATAAACCATAATGAGACTATTCGACCTCATTCAGTAACTTAACAACCCACATTGTGAAAACTCTCCATAACGAAATAGAAAAGTTATACAAGTGAAGTGCCTACCAGAAATCAATATCTGTCAATTATCTGTACTTCCCCTTTTCCTCAAACCAAATTCATAACAAATGTAAGGAGAAACAGGAATGTTTCAAGACTTTTTTTAACTAATACAAATGGGTTAGCTGAGGACTCACCCATTCATTGTAGTCTACACTTTGTATCACAACTATTTTTGTGACTAAGGATACCAAAATTAGACATTATTTTTATCTCTAAATTTCAAGTCAGTTGTTAAGAGCTATGATTAATCTACCAAAGACTCTTGGATGAATAATGAACATTGACTACAAATGAAACTGATTACTACATATTCTATCTGGTGTTTTGAGAGGCCATGTCTCATTGTACACTACAATTCAATGAAAAATAGCACACACAAAACAAATACTTGGGAACAAGCAAAACTTGGACTTTAAAAAGCTGTCCATGTAATGTACCATGGTAGAGATGAAGAGTAATTAAAATGTGCCTCCAGGGCTAAATAAGGCTTTTTGCCCCCTCTTTTTATTTCTGTTAAAGAATACTACAAAGGAGGTGGGGGGTTTTTTTGGTACACGATTCCATCAAAATGGCCAAATCAATGATGCTTACAAAAGTTTCCTGTTCTTGATATATGAGCCTTATTATAATGTTCTATTTCCTGTGTTTCTTTACCTAAATAGAATCTTGCTTCAGGCAACTTTTTATCTGAATTTCTGTGTGTGGAAACCAGGGACTATTACTGAATTGTTCTCATTGGTAACTTGACATTAATAAAGCACTGAAACAGTCCCTATGCCCGGGCTGTGCTGAAGGGCCCGGTCTCTCAGGTTAGTGCGCACGGGACCCGTGCGTCAGGGAACTTCTTTTTTCGGTTGGCTCACCTTTGAATTATTTATAAAATAGCTGTTTAAAAATAATAAGTTAGAAAAATAAGTTAGGAAAAAAGATAAATAACTAATAAATAAGTCTCCCAAAATAAACACTGGCTTAAGGGGTCATTTTTTAAGTAAGGCATCTGAATTTTAGCATACTTTTTCATGACGAGAAATACATTCTGGGTGATAATTAGGTTTTCGTCATAGCTTAAGTCTGCAGTGACTAACAGGAAGAAATAACTAAAAAACAGTAATTGAATACAAACATAAATTCAAAACAATGGTATAAAAAATCAATACTTTAAATTTGTCTGATTTAACTATAAAGAAAATTAAATTAAGAATAAGAAATGTGGTTACTCAAATGAACAGACTCAGACACAGAGAACAAACTGATGATTGCTACAGGGAAGGGAGGTTGGACACTGGGTGAAAAGGGTGAAGGATTAAGAAGTACAAATTGGCAGTTACAAAATTAGTCATGGGGATGTAAAGTACAGAATAGGGAGTATAGTCAATAATAGTGTCATAACTCTGTATGATGCCAGGTGGAAACTGGAAATATCAGGGGGATCACTTTGAAAAGTATATGATTGTCTAACCACTATGCTGTACACCTCAAACTAATATAAAATAATATGAAATGTCAACTGTAATTGAAAATTGAAATTAAAAAAAAAGAAAATGGGTTTTCTAATCTCTATTCTGCCACTACTTACCTATGTGGTCTTGTACAATTTACCTAGAGACCATATTTGAAATATAGAAGAGAATGTATAATTTCTTTTATCTTTAAGTATATTTTATTGATTATGTTATTACAGTTGTCCCATTTTTTTCCTCCCTTTTATCCTTCCTCCACCCTGTCCCTCTCACCCTCCAGCATTACGTCCCTTCACCCTTAATTCATGTTCATGGGTCGTACATATAAGTTCTTTGGCTTCTTTATTTCCTATACTATTCTTAACCTCCCCCTATTTTTTATGCCTACCAATTATGCTTCATATTACCTGTACCTTTTCCCCATTCCCTGCTCTCACTCCACACTGATAATCCTCCATGTGATTTCCATTTCTGTGATTCTGTTCCTGTTCTAGTTGTTTGCTTAGATTTTGTTTTGTTTTTTAAGTTCAGTTGTTGATAGTTATGAGTTTGTTGTCACTTTATTGTTCATAGTTTTTTATCTTCTTCTATTTCTTAGATAAGTCTCTTTAACATTTCATACAATAAGAGCTTGGTAGTGATGAGCTCCTTTAACTTGACCTTATCTGGGAAGCACTTTATCTGTCCTTCCGTTCTAAATGATAGCTTTGCTGGATAGAAAAATCTTGGATGTAGGTCCTTGCCTTTCATGACTTTGAATACTTCTCTCCAACCCCTTCTTGCCTCCAAGGTAACTTTTGAGAAATAAGCTGATAGTCTTTTGGGAACCCCTTGGTAGTAACTGTATCCTTTCCTCTTGCTGCTTTTAAGATTCTCTCCTTATCTTTAATTTTGGGTAATGTAATTATGATGTGATTTGTTGTATTCCTCTTTGCATCCAATTTCTTTGGAACTCTCTGGGCTTCCTGGACTTCCTGGAAATCTATTTCCTTTGCCATATTGGGGAAATTTTCCCTCTCCATTTGTTCAAATAAGTTTTCAATTTCTTGTTCTTCCTCTTCTCCTTCTAGCAGCCCTATGATTTGGATATTGGAGTGCTTAAAGTTTTCCAAGAAGTTCCTAAGCCTCTCCTCATTTTTTTTTTTAACTCTTGTATCTTCTTTCTGTTCTGGTTGGATGTTTATTTCTTCCTTTTGTTCCAAATTGTTGATTTGAGCCCTGGTTCCCTTCCCTTCGCTTTTGGTTCCCTGTATATTTTGCTTTATTTCACTTTGTGTAGCCTTCATTTCTTCCTTCATTTTGTGACCAAGCTCAATCAGTTCTGTGAGTATCCTGATTATGAGTGTTTTGAACTCTACATCAGATAGATGGTCTAGCTCCTCATTGCTTAGCTCTTTTTCTACAGTTTTTTAAAAGATTTTATTTATTTATTTTTAGACAGAGGAGAAGGGAGGGAAAGAAACATCAATGTGTGGTTGCCTCTCACACACCCCCTACTAGGGACCTGGCCCAAAACCCAGGCATGTGCCCTGACTGGGAATAGAACCAGGGACCCTTTGGTTCACAGGCCAGTGCTCAATCCACTAAGCCACACCAGCCAGGGCCTTTTGCTTTAGTTTTGATCTGTTCTTTCACTTGGGCCATATTCCTGTGTCTCAACACACCTGTTATGTTGTAAGGAGGTGGAGCCTTAGGTATTCACCAGGGAGGGGCAACCCTCTTTGCTGCATTGTGGCACTGTCTGTGGGGGGAGGTCAGAGAGGGAACTATGCTGCTTGCTCGTTCTGCTGTAGCTCCACTTTCCAGTGAACTCTCCTGTGAGACTGGGAGTTTATTCCGCCTTCATGACCCCCACAGTATTTTACAGTTAGAGATTTTGAGTCTTTAGTTTCCTCGTCAGCCAGCCTAGCCTCACCCACGTGGTCTGCCACCTTGTTGTGGGTCCTCTCCACCTGCCTGGCTACCCATCTCCGCCCCTCCTACCAGTCTGAGTGAATGTTTCTTTAACTCTGTGGTTGTCAGAGTTCCCTGAAGTTTGATATTCTGGCAGTTCTGGTTGTTTATTGTTTTTAAATTGGTTGTTATCCTTCTTTTGGTTGTGCGAGGAAGCAAAGTGTTTCTACCTACGCCTCCATCTTGGCTGGAACTACTGTACAATTTCTTTTAAATTCTTGAGAATTAGTTTTATCTCTCTCTTTTGGTAACTTGCTCAATAATCATAAATACTATAAACTGATTTAAACTTAACTCGAATCCTTTGATGAGCTGCATTTTCTGTATTCAATTTGTATAAATACAACAAATATTGTGTTTTTTGTATTCTGGGTACTGTGTTTAGACAAAATATTTTATTTATTTTTTTAAAGATTTTATTTATTTATTTTTAGAGAGGGAAGGGAGAGGGAGAAAGAGAGAGAAACATCAATGTGTGGTTGCTGGGCAACATGGCCTGCAACCTAGGCATGTGCCCTGACTGGGAATCAAACCTGTGATGCCTGGTTTGCAGCCCGTGCTCAATCCACTGAGCTACACCAGCCAGGGCTGGACAAAATATTTTAAAAGATACTTCATAAAAGAAGATATATGAAGCTCAAACCATAAGTCACCTGTAAAATGCAAATTAAAATTAAAATATCACTATGTATCAACTAGATTGTCCAATATTTTTAAGATGTCAATGTTATATACCAGAAAGAATGTGGAACAACTAGGACACTCATATATTAATGATAGAAGAGTAAAATGGCGCAGCACTTTATGAAACTAACCATACATCTACCATGTTACCCAAAAATACCACTGAGTGTTCACTAAGAGAAAACAATTGTTCACACAATGACTTGTACATGAATACTCACAGCAGCTTTATTCATAATGGCTGAAAACTGGACATAACTCAAATGAACAAATAAAGTGATACATAAATTGTGATGTATCATGTATTTTAATCTTCACCAAGGATGTATTTATTGATTTAAAAAAATCAATAGGGAGAGAGGGACAGAGAGAAACATCAATGCGAGAGAGAAACATTGATCAGTTGCCTCCTGGATGTGACCTGACCAGGAATTGAACCCGCTACTGAGGTATGTGTCTTGACCAGGAATGGAACTCACAACGATTTGGTATACGGGATGACACTCCAACCAACTGAGCTAACTGGACAGGGCTGTATCAATTTTAATGGAATAGTATTCAACAGCAAAACTGAATGAAATGACATAGATAAATCTTAAAATCATTATCTTAAGTTAATGAAGCCAGATACAAATGAAAACATACTATTTGATTCCATGTCCATGACATTGTAGAGCAAGAATGTCTAGTCTATAATGACAGAAAGCAGATTAGTGTTTGCTTGGGCTCAGGGGTGGAGGAGGATTGACTGTGAAGATAACTTGTTGGGGTGATGGGATATTCTATGTCCCCCTTGGAAAGATGATTACAAGGTTGAGTATTTTTTTCAAAGTTATAGAGCATACACTTCAAATGTGGACTGCCACATTCCCAGGAGCTCTTGAGGGAGTAAACAGCTTTTAGGGTAAAATGACGGGAACTTGAACTAATAGACTACCAGTGATGTCAGAGTATTCAGAACCCATGAAATCAACTCACAAGAGGAAAACAAAGCCTCATTTCTTAAGTCCAGAGCAGAAGCTTATTTACAATGACACCAGTCATGTATGGTGAAGAATAAGCCTTTGCAGAAGCCTTTCCCAGACTCTCAAATGCCAGAGCTACCAATTTCTGAGTTTGACAAAATGAGGAGGAAAATGGGCCAAGGAAGAGAAAAGCAGCCAACCAGTGCTCCCAACACCTCCCAGACCACAGGTGCCCACCTGCTTTCTTGGAAAACTCTAATTACTAAATCAAGACCCTCAGAGTCTGTTGCCTGTTATGGAATCTGTGGAAATACAATTCAGTAATAAAGGAATGTTTCCCCACTAAATAGATTTTAAGAAGAGAAGTGAAAAACAAAAATAAATTACAGTGAGTTTGCTATGCCAATGTAACTTTTAGATACACAAGTTAATACCACCAACCAGTCCCCGGTCTCCCAACCTCCTCATTGCTGGTTCCAGTCTGATTGCCTAGAAAGTCTAGAAGGTTCCATCACATCAGTCATTTTGTTAAAATATGGACGCTGGCACTCCTTTATTTGAAGTATGTAAAGGGATGGGGTAGATATTAAGAATTAGGACAGCGAAGGCTCATAAGAAAAGCAAATAGAAACTGCATGAGTTAGACTGTAGGTAGCAGCAGTTAATCCATGGTGTGAACAAAAGTTAGCCTTGCCTTGTTCCGCTGTGCACGATGAAATGTGCTGCTCAGAAACAGCAAAGACCTAACATCACTGCATCCAGAATGGAATCTAGTCTCTGCGGAGAGAGAGAAAAGAAGAATAGATTGAGGAAACTGGTGGAGGTAAAAAGTAAAAAAATTATTAATCAATTAATTAATTTTGAAAAAGCAAGGGTGGGAAGGAAAGGAAATTTTTAAAAAAGGGATTACCAGATCTGAGGTAGAATCTATTTGGGCTGCTTGGTGACATGGTGAGAAAAGTTTTTAAATGTTCCACCACTCTCTGGACCTCAAATGCAACTTTTCAGAGATCATCATGTAACAAATTTAACTACACAGAAATCTAGATCTGAGCTACCCACGACATTGATCCCAGGACCTGAGCTTTTTAGTTCTCTGAGGACTATATCACTAGATCTGGCAAAACAAATTAGGAATCATTTCACTACTAAACATCATGTTTCCATGAGGGAATATTTTTATCATCACTGAAATCATTGAAGGAGGTAAGTTGCCTCCTTTGAATCTTATAGGCAGACATATCACACAAAAAGGATGTCAGTACCTTACCAGAAAAGTGACTAGAGATCATCTGAACCAACCCAGAAACCAAATAGATGATGGGATAATGATAATTTCAGATTTTCTTGTATTTTCCATTTTATTTTTTGACACTATTTTTAGTCCTACCTTTTCTCACAAATGTTTGGAGAACAGATAACAAAAGAGACTTATATCACCCAAGTATATATAATCATGTGATACTTAGAAAATTATTTCAGAAGAAATTTCTAAAAGGGAGATATCTCTTCTAACTGTAGTAAATGAAAATGTATTAAAAATGTAGTTGTTTCTTCCTCTAGCTGAATGAGTGAAGAACTGAAGTGCCCTGATAGCAACTATTTAAGTTAAAGGGGAAGACTACATACTTTATTTTCACAACAATCTCACCCCCCCCC